>CAUHTR010001339.1:58613-81904 GCA_959609185.1 Schmidtea polychroa
TAATAATAATAATAATAATAATAATTTTAATAAATGTGACAATTTATTTTTTGTTAACACTTCAATTCAATTATTATTCAATTAATTCTCATTAAGGTAAAAAGCGGAGAAAAGAAAGGCCAGTTTGTCGAAGCTATTAAAAGAAAATTAGATATCAGTGCTTTGAATTACATCACTTTGAGGTGATTATTTGATTTGTAAATTATTTTTTCAAAATGCTTGTATATATTAAGAGCCGCTAAATATTACTGAAAACTGCTAAAAATATAAAAACGAATAACTAAAACGAATAACTAAAAATTCTAATGGGTTTACTCACAAATGTCAACTACAAATGTTTGATATTTGAAACAAAATTTATGTAATTTGCATAGAAACCCATGCTAATATAAGACTTGTTCATAAAATGTTTAAATTTAATAAAATTTTAATTATATAATTATTCATAATCAACAATTATGGTACTTTTATGATGTCATAGTTATTTTACCCATTAATTATTTTATAATTTCCCTATGTTCAGTGGCCGATCAAGTCAAGTGGGGGCCCTAAGCGGTAATATCGAAATAAATTGGTAACTGGGAAATAAAGAAAACAACAATTTTTATATATACACTTTTTACTTGAATTATTTTGTGCAAATTTATTTATTACTTTATCTGTATTAATATGATTAAGATTATCTTTCACTATACACAAAATCGGCAATATTAAGTTATTAAGTTAATATTAAGTTATTTTTCACACGTTTTAGGACTGAAAACAATCTTTCTCTCGATGCATTAGATCAGTGGTTTTAAATGATGGTCCACGGAGCTCGAGGGCTATTCAGAAAGTTTCAAATAGCATCTTAAAATTTTACAATTTCTGAAGTTTCCGATGTAACAACTCAAAATAAACGTATGTAGTGTGAATATCGGTTATTTTAAACTCATTTTTAATATCGAGGCTCAGCATTTGCCAAGAATATTAAATAGTGCTACGCTGCTAAAAAGGATTGAAATCCTCTGCATTAGATTGTTCTGGAAATTTTTAATAACACTTCAACATTTGGAAATGTACATGACATTCTTTTGCGGCTTAATGGATTTCTTATATAGTTTTTATGGTGTCCTTATTTTCCTTCAGAAACAACGAAAACTATTCAAATTCATCTACGAATATATCAACATTAATGTTTTTGTAAATATTAAAATAAACAATGGAAAATTGTGTAGCTTCAAAGTAACGCAACAGCAACAGTGTTATCAGCGTCGAACGCAATACATAGAAAATATAAATGAAAAAGTGAAAAATAAAAATTAACTAGTACAAAAACATTTCAGATGTCATTAAGAAAATAACATAAAAATGTCTAACTTGTAAATTTCATCACCATTAAATCACCAAAATAAAAGTTTAGCTATCTGTTTTTCAAAAATTAAATTTCTGGAATTGAAAACAAGAGTTATAAAACAATTTTTAAGAAAATAGTTTAATACAATTCGCCGTTTTTGGGGCTCCTTAAAGGCACAGAGCCCCTGCGACCGCTTATCGTATAATCTGTCACTGTCTATGTTGTATGAAATGGGTTAAATATGCTTGCTTTCATGATATATGCATGTGAGCTCATGGGAGTAAATGCTTGTATTTTCTTATTACACCATTTCCAATTTGAATCTGCTATAAGGTATTTTGTGTTTGAATTACTTTGAGAATTGTCGATTATGACATAATACATATAATCAATAAATTTGTAATCGTTGTAATGAGTTAAAATATTATGTTCAGTTTTTGATTTTATTTTTAAATTGAAATTTTGATGCTTTAATGTAAAATTAGACAGTGCTCTCTTTTTTATTTATCGTGATTAAAATACTTTATTTTATCATTTTTAATTGACTATCGAGTCGAAAACTAAATAGATTACTACAAAAAATGACATAATATTCAGTAATTTTTTAACATTAAAGTTTGGTTGGGATAAGCACAAATAAATAAATTTTATTATTCAAATAAAATTACAATAGTTATTAATTATCTTGATTAAAATCTTTGCTTTTTCTATGTCTTTTTCGTGAAAAATTTTGCAAAAATAAAAATTAAACAAAATTTGCAGCTGGTTTTTTATAATAAACAGTAGCGTCATAATAATTCGTAGTTATCATTGCTGATATTTTACCGCAACAAGTGATAATTATTATTATGCGTGGTGTGGATAAATGTCCTTAGACTTGTACAGAAATAAAATTTATAAATCCATGAAATTTTAAACCAAAATCAATGAATATTTATAGGTAAATATTATTGAATTGGTTTTATATAGTTAACGTCTATTGACATTGTTTACGGTATGTTTTTGAAAAGTGTACCAGTAAGTGAAGTTTTGCAGCTAAAAGATGCCTTTTCCCGGATTTTTTCTGTTCCCGGGTGTTATAGTGCTCGAACGTATGTCTTTAGATATTTATGTAACGTGTGATGATATGTAAGAAGAGGCTTGATGAACCCGATAGAGTCACCGATAAAAAATTGTGGCGGTACAATCGGGTGCGTGTATGTAGTTAACAAATGTCCTCGCACGAATGCTTACTAAATCGTATGATAAAAAAGAAATAATAATACACAACTTAATCAACAAACGCTTTTATTAATTAATAAATAATATGCAACCTGTGTAAGTTCGAATATTGTTTGCGCAAACAAACTGGAATGACTAGATAGCTAGTAATTAGGTTTGGGGAGTTTGTTATATTCCGGTAGATAATACGAAATAGGATACCAAAAAGGTAAGATATTATATAACAATTGTCCAGTCAAAAACCAGTATTCTATAGCTTTAAATGTTATTAATTTGTAGAATATTGTCCGGTTGAATATCAAGATTCTGTAGCTTTGAGAGTTATTAATTTGTTTATTGATTTGCTAATTTTTTCTTAGTTTTCGTTTTTTTTGTTTTACTATAGCGATAGTTTACTATAGTAAATTATCGCTATGTAGTTTTTTAAAATCATTTCGTGTCACAGAAATAGGAGTAAAAACAAAACCTAATTTAGGAACAGTTTTGACTCATAAAAATGATAAAATGTGACATTCTACTACACCGGGAATATCGGGAACAGAAAAAACCCGTGAAAATTCTTTCTGGAGAAAAAGTTATAACTTTAATATAACAAAGGCATTAAAATAATATAAAAATAATATTCTATCCAATAAATAAATACATATTAATTGTATCTTTTAAAATTTATTGGTTTAAAAAAATAAGTTTTTAAAAAACCAAGACAATCAAGCGAGTGGTTGCTTAACGGAGTTCTTTTTTTTGTACAAAAATTTGACGACCCTTTCACTTTTGACCGAGCTGGGCTGTATCGTCATTAATGTATTCAACAAATCTTGCAAAGTCTTTGTTATATTTTTTGTATAACCGTATATTTGAAATTCTTGTTTTAAATTTTTTGTTCGAGTACCTGTAAATCTTTCTTCACACCTTTTAGTTTATAAGGCTGCACTTATGGCACCATTTAGCATTTCATTTATATCTAGAACTAAACATTTTTGAGATGCAGATGAATCTTCCTCACAAACTATATCGTCATCAAGGCCAGAGCATTGATTCTCTTTTTCGAATAACCGTATAAATATTTTGTTAGCATAGTGAATAATTGTAGCCATTGATGATGAAAAGGCAAGTCCAGTCTAGATTGTAAATCTAGTGTTTGAAGATACTTAATCAAAGTTACAAGATGTTGATTTCTCCGTTCTCTAACACGAATTATTAGAACGTCCAACAACTCGTTTGAGATATTATTGTTGTTTCTACGCAAAGAATCGAATAAACTGTTATTTAAAGTTTTAAAGAAAATTTTTTACAAATTAAAATATTGAATAATAATAAATATATAAAAAATTACAATACGTATTCGTTGCTTGTTAATTATGATTTTTTCGTAAAGATGTTAACATATAATTAGTAGAATTTATTCTAAAATAGATTTTTTAATAAAATTTGTATATACATATATTTATAAATATTGTGTTGGGATAAAATACTAAAATCTTATATATAGCAGTTTTATGTGTTGATAATTTAAAAAAATTATTTCCCGGGAAACGGGAAATTAATTTTTTTTTAATTCCCGGGATTTTCCGGGAGACACCCTCTATTTGCAGCGTTATCTGTATTTTGCTTTTGAGAAAAACAAAAATGAAGGACATTTTTTATCCGCTGCAATAAACATCTGAAAATGGAGCACAATGTAAAGCCAGCATTTATAATTGGATTAGAGTTTTCCTCTGATAGAAATAATGTTTTTGTTGAAGAAAGAAGTGACAAAGATAAATTCGAAAAATAAGAATTATTTTGTAAAGAAGAGAAAAAATTACCCACAGTTAACTGTCAACTTAATGTAAGCAAGGAGACTGCAAAACATACTGAAGGTTATTTAAATCAAAAATTTATGATTCTTGACAGTAGAGATGTAACATAAGTTAATTCAAACATGTCAAGAAAATTTGGCCCTCTTTCATGCTCTTGGGTAGAAGATTTTGAAGAATATTATAACGGAGGACGAAACGCCATTGAGTCTTTATGTTCCATGCAGTAAGTGTTGGTCTCGCGAATGGGAGAAGCCACGAAACATCTCATTGATTAATTGTTTTGGAATGCAAAAGATGTGATCAAAACAGATTTTATCCCGCAAATCATTGACTTACACTACCGTAGTGCATTAGTTAGTGAATTCTGAAAATTCGTTACCACATGCAGCACTGTAGCAATTGTTATGTAATAAAACAATAAATAAAAATAAAACTTTTTTGATTTTAATGAGAAACATAAGCTTATTAAAATTAATCAAACTTAAGATTTTGTTCAGTTATTTGGGTCAGTTAAGTTTATTTATCTCAATAATTTTATAAACCGTTTTACATATTTCATTTGCATATAATAAACATATTCTCATAATTAATCTTATTATAGTCCTTACTTTGACAATTTTGTCGTAATATCTGTCAACAAAGAATACGACAGTGTCATCGAAATTGAATTCAAAACCGAGTTCATCATGGTGCTTTCAAAACGTTATAATGAAATGACCAACCGAAACTTACAATTAAAATTTGATTCTGTGTAGGTTTTTGTTTATTATAACCATATTTCGGTTACGATTAAAATTAGGATAAATTTTACTGTGAAACCTGAAGGTTTTCAAGGAGGTTCAAGTAAAAAAATCACATTCACAGTAGGAACTCAAAACAAAACTAATGATGTAGTCTGTAAAGTTCAAGGTTTACTTTCTCCATCTATGACTGTTAATGTCCCTCGAGGCTTGGCATCTAATACAAAACCTGGAAATCGAGATCTTCGAGCAATTCAATCAATTTTACCGACTTTGGAACAAAAAGGCATCAGAATTAAAAGAGGAGATACAAAAAAAGCCATCAATCAAACGCAAACTATCATGAAATCTAATCAAACACATAATAGGAATTCGATAGACAAATTACCTAATTTGCCTCAATCTGGTAAAGCTAAATTTCCCGTAAATTCGACAATACGCATGACTCCTGTAAAGGGCACAAACCCTCGTCAATCTCAAATGACTGATGAAGAGTTAGTGAAGAGTGTTTCTTTAAGTTTAAATAGGGAAAATACAGCAACAGAAAAGTATTATTATATTATCATATTATCATATTAAATTATCATATTATACTTTTATTTTTATTATTATTATTATTATAATTATTATTATAATTATTATTATTATTATTATTATTATTATTATTATTATTATTATTATTATTATTATTATTATTATTATTATTATTATTATTATTATTATTATTATTATTATTATTATTATTATTACAGAAATAGTAAATAATAATAATATTATTATTAATATGTTGTAGGAAAGGTCCTCCTAAGCCTCCAAGACCGACGAAACCAGTTAAACCGGTAAATAAGGTTGAAGCATTATACGCCTATGAAGCAACAGATACAGATGAATTGACAATATATCCCGGTGATATTATTGAATTAGTAAGAGAAGGTACGATTTTATAGACTTAATAAAGCAAATACTTATATGACATTATTCTAGATAATGAAGGCTGGTGGACTGGGAAAATAGGAAACAGAACTGGATTAATTCCTTCAAACTACGTTAAAAGAATATAAATCAAATTCTTATACTCATAAAAATTTTTGTGTGCCTATTCCTTATGTAACTTTATTGAAATTACTTTCAGAAATTAAATTTTTTAAGAAAAAAAAATTAAGTTTTCCGTTTTTAATTTTTAATACAGTTATTTATCAATAATAAACCATCAATATGATCATTTTAGCATGTAAATATTTTATAAACTTTTAATATTGAATCCAGTAAATTATTCTAATTCAATAAATTAACCAGAATTGTAAACATTCATGTATTTATTAAAAAATTGACTATGCATCAGTAAAGATATCGATGATTTTTTTGATATTCATGAATCAAATCACTTGAAAAAGACTGCCGAAAATTCATGAATATAAAAAAACATCGATATCTTTATCGATGTATTTCAATTGAAAAGAAATCAGCAGTGAAAGTTAAAAGAAGTTTTTATAATTCATGTGATGATGAAATAAAATATTTATTATAAAATAAAACAATAACATTTAAACAAATATTTGATCCTTTATCTTCATTTTTTTTACTATAGATCAATGTCTCATATCTAACACGAGTTCTCAGTTCTGCCTTTTGAAATATTTGTAAAAGCCAGTGTGTAAAAGCCTTATAAATTATTGATCTATAGTCGAATGAAAAATGAAGAAAACGAAAATTGTAAATAAGAACAAATCAATTATTTATTAAAAAAGTTATTATTTCTGAGTTACAATTTTAAAAGATAAAATTTTAAAAGAACTTTTTTTAAAATTTCACCACTGATTTCTTTTTCATTGACATTGTATTTATTAAAAAGCTTGACTATAAATCAGAAAATATATCGATGTTTTTGATAGATTTACTGATTTATAGTCAAGCTTTTAAATATATATATTTCATAATGTTCACTTGATATTAGCAAGTCGCATTATTTATTCTCAGCACTGTAAACATTCCTGTAGTGCATTTAACTTAGAGGTAATAAATACATTAATTTAGTAGTTAAGTTGCAAATACATTGTTAAATTAAGAAAATTAAAATACATTGTTTTAATATACACTTTCTGTCAATCATCATCTCTTTAATCAAGAAAAATGTGTTCAAAACTCTGTAGTTGGAACAATTTGTGGATCAATCAAATGCTTCACCTATATATCGAATGCTCATTTCAAATGATAAATCTCGTAAAGTTGCTGCTGATACTTCTAGTCGTCGTCAGATCACAGAAGATGCAGTTAATGGATACGTCAAGTTCAAATAAACAATTGTGCTCGGATCATGGAAATTGCACCATAGCAATTGAATATCCAAACAACCAGAAATTAGGAGAATCGTATTCAATGAAATTTAATGCCTTTTTAAATTCGCAAATACCAAATAAATATGGAATTCAATAAATATATGTTATCGATTAGTATTATGTTCCTACAATTACATTTGGATTGCAAATTGTAAATTGAATTACAGTTAAGTGTCACATTTGATAAATGTCATAAGCTGACACTCAGTAGTTATTTGGACAGATAAAAGTTTAAACAAAAATGAATAAAAGTTAATTAATTAAAATTTGGTAACTGTCATTGGTTACTCTTTATGGGGTTTTAAAAAAGAATTATTCATCTCTTGTGACGCTTATTGAAAATTTGCTGTAATTTGAATTCAACTAATTTGAAGCAAAACGATATTAAAATTAAAGTATTTATATTTTGTGCATAAAAAACTGTAACTTGTATTTTTCTGTTAATGTGCTATTTTAAGTTAGATATAAAGTTTATATTATAAACTGTAAATGTAACCAAAAGTACATACCCTAATAAAGATTAAAAATATAAATTAGCATTTACTAGTGTGATCCTTTAGGTTTTTTTGTTTACTCTTGAAGAACAGTTGATAAAGGCAGTGACTAAAATTTGTGCTATATAAGAAAATTAATTTTCTCACTTTTATATTCCAAATAAGCTGCTCTTAAATACTGATTGTAGTGAATAAAGATCAAACGGTCAAGAATAAAATGCCCATGGTGAATTTAAAGTAATGACAATGAGGTTAGTAACTCGTCTTTGATCATATACTTGATCATATTATTATTATCATTATACGATCAGTTGGGAATTGCAATTGAGACTTCAAACTCTATAAATTCCCCTTATTATCTTTAAAATTTTGTTGGTATTAGATAGAACGCATGTCTACCGTGGGTCACTCCACAACAACATTACCGGCCCGCGTGCTCACGGGTGGGCACCAATGTTCCCTCTAAGCCGTAAGCAGCAGTGCGCGCAAAGTCAGCTGCGCTGAGCAGCCTTTAAATACAAATGATTAAATACAAACGGTTGAATTAAATATACTGCGCTGAAAATAATTTTGCTGTGCTGGGGAGTTGGAGGTGCTTAGAGGGAACGTTGGTGGGCACACGACATGTTTTATTTGGAGACCCCTTGTACACCTTTAGGCATGATTTAAATAAAATTTATGTACTTCAATTGAAATAAATCTAGGGGTTAAATAATGTATACCTCAAATCTTTGTACACTTAAAAAATATTAAAAAAAAATAATATACGTAATTAACAATAAATAAAATGTCGGTCCATATGTGAGAAATCGATTTTGCAATGGGGTGTTCAACATGTTAAAATATTTTTTATAGGCTTTCCAGTTTTCCAGTTTATTCGTTGGTGAAATGCTTCTCTAAATACATTCCTATTTCAAAAGTTTTCTTCAGCCTTATGTATTCCATTTCTAAAAGAAGGGTACAATTCGATCAAACTCCATACTCTACATTCTAAAAAATCTTTTTTTAGTCCTTGAGAAAACTCAAAGATTCTTTCTCTTCGATTGAAGGTTTGTCCAATACTTTAAAAATTAAATATAGAAATAACAAATTTTATGAAGTCGTATTTTGCCGTGAAAATATAACTTTATATGAAATCGGTGAATATAGATTAAAAAATGAGAAATGAATAAAAAAAATTCATTAACCTTTCCAACTAATGCGGATCTTCTGTAGTTGACAATCTTTTGACCATTCGAATTTCAGATACCTTTATTTGTAGATTTGCGCTATACTTTTATTTTTAAAACATTTTATAAAAATATGTTTTAATTGATATTTCTTAATAGTCTTCAAGCGAACTTTTTATTGATAAATTTTATTGACCTGGTGCTACCAAAGTGCTTTTGGTCATCATTGGGAACTGAATCACCACAAGGCAGAGTTTGTCATAGATGGATAAATATATTTTTTGCATTGTTACTAAGTTATATATTTTAATTTAAAGTGAACCTGGAGAATAAATCTCCATTAGATTTGTTTCTTAATCCTAGGAGATGAAAAGGAGGTCCTTCATATGGACATTTTAGAAGAATAGTTAAGACATCAAAGTTGGTAAATTTCTTTTTTTGTCAAATTTTATTGATAAAATTAACTTTTAATTAATTTAATTATTTTAACATTCCTAACAGTTTCAGTTGATAATCTACAGAATCGTTTGCAAATAGAAAATTAAAGTGGCTTTTATGCGTTCCATAGAAAAAGCAAAAAGAATGCTATAGCAACTATACAGCTAAAAATTCATTGTTCGAAGGATGACAATAAAATTTCAATGGCAAACCTTAATTATTAACAATGAAAATAATCAACTGCCTTTATAATGAAACAAATATAAGATAAAATCAAACAAAAAATAAAAAATATATAAATCTTTACTTTGAAGCAATGAAAATGTTTCAAAGTAATATATTTCATGAATGTAATTATTTTCCTGACATTACGTAACAAAAAATATCTGAAAGTTATATTTGTCTAATAAAAATTACAGAAGTAATAAACGTTCGATTATTTAAATGCCAATTGGCATAATATTCGGTTGCTCGGAAAATAGTGGCCGATTTTAATATTATATTTTAGACGAAATTAATGACAATCAGAAAATGATGGCTTCAAAATGTATTCTTCGTTGCTGTTTCGTAATAAAAAACCTTAATTTTTCGGCATTTCGTCATGAATTTACAAGTTTTCAAATGCTTTGTTTACAATAATAAATACTTTTAAAGTGATGATTTTTAATAAAATGAAAAATATATTTTGCAGCAAAAAGCTTGTATAATCATTTTCTCTGTTTAATAGATATTTTTCTTAGGTATACTTCATATTCACTTGAAAAAGGCAGTGCCGAAAATTCGTGAATATCAAACACGTCGATATATAACTGATTTCAAGCTCTTTCTAATAAATTCAATGGGAAAAAAATCAGTGGTGAAATTGGAAAAAAAAAGTTCTTATGTTTATCTATATTGTTTCTCTTTTGGATGCCTTTATACTGTTTTTCTGTTATTATTATTATTATTATTATTATTAATATTATTATTATTATTATTATTATTATTATTATTATTATTATTATTATTATTATTATTATTATTATTATTATTATTATTATTATTATTATTATTATTATTATTATTATTATTATTATTATTATTATTATTATTATTATTATTATTATTATTATTATTATTATTATTATTATTATTATTATTATTAAACAATTAAAAGATAATTTAAAGATAAATGCTGCGAATTTTTTTTTGCTGCGAATTATATATTTAATAAAAACGAAAATTTTTTTATTGTTTTGTTTTGAATTTTAGAGGATATTTAATAAAAAAATTTTAAATTCTTTAAAAAAATTTATTTTTAACCAATTAAAAGTATGAAAATGGAAATAAAAGAGAAGATCAAAAGGCATTTGAAAATAGAAAAAAACTAAATTCTAGAAAATTGAAAAAAGCTATTCTATAGTTTAAAATTTTTTCATTTTTATTAAATATAAAATTCGAAACAGAAGGTTTAAATTAAATTTTAATTGTTTAACATTTAATCAATGATTCTACCAAGAAATCATCACTTTATAATAATTATTATTATTGTTATTATGTTTATTTTATTTCAAAGAATTTTAAAGATATTTTAGCATTCGACAGAGAAAATTTTGCATTACACATTTTTCAGCAGCTTAATATTTCTATTCAAAATTCTTATTATAATTAGGAAGACCTGATTAATTTTTTATGATTTTTCAAGATTTTCAAGGTATTTTCACGACGGTTTTCAGAGTTTTTATGTAGGTCAAAACAAAGTCGTTGATTTTTCTTCATTATCAAAGTATTTTCACATAAATCTTCACCGTTTTATGTAGGTCAAATCGACTTTAAAAACTGGCCACGGCTGGATCAAAACACACACACACACACTATTTAGTTTTAATATCAAATATATACAAGTAATTTATACATACAATGGGGGTAGAAATGTGACTGTGTGCGTGTATGTGTGTAATGGGCAATAAATAATGAATATTTAAACTGCTTTTTAGAAAATGCATGTAATAATGTTAAAACTTTTGAAAATTATTTATTTTAGATGTCCAGTTTTCCTGTTGGGAACGTAATTTTTGACACATCGAAATTTCCTTATAAATTTATTTTTGATAGCATTAATAAATGATCTATGAAATATTAGTCTTTATATGAAATTTTATTAAGAATTCATTAAATTGTCTAATACAAACAAAAACTATATTTTGAAAATAAATTAATAATGGAATTAAGAAATTATATGGTATATAAAATCGTTGACCCAAGCGGTAGCGAAAATATAATAATTGCTATGTTTACAAGTTTACAGATTTTCTGTGACCAAGTGATGTGATTTCCAGTGTACCAGAGAAAGTATGCAATAAAGTTGAATCAGCAATATTATATATTTACCTGACGCAACGAGAAATCTTCGCGTCTTCTGCATAGTACTGATAAGATTCCAAAAGCTCGAAACTAGTCTACTATTGAGATTTGCACTGGGTGTCACAAAGCTTGTGCGTTTATATAATAATAATAATAATAATAATAATAATAATAATAATAATAATAATAATAATAATAATAATATTAATAATAAAACAATAAAATGATAATTTAAGCCTTTTGCTGCAAATAATGTATTTAATGAAAGAATTTTCGACTATAAGATTGACAAGGACTATCTTATAGTCGAAAATTCTTTCATTAAATACATTATTTGCAGCAAAAGGCTTAAATTATCATTTTATTGTTTTAAATAATAAATGCTGCTACCAAGCAATCATCATTTAATAATAATAATAATAATAATAATAATAATAATAATAATAATAATAATAATAATAATAATAATAATAATAATAACAATAATAATAATAATAATAATAATAATAATAATAATAATAATAATAATAATAATAATAATAATAATAATAATAATAATAATAATAATAATAATGATAGTAATAATAAAATATATTAAAAGTAATTTAAAAAGACTTTAAAACATTTATTACATTCTATGAAAACTTTCTATAGATAAATATACAGTTCCAATTCCAGCTGCTATTTACATAAATTTTTATGTTTTCGAATATTTTCGATCAATTTCCTTGATTTTGTGGCATTTTGCATTAAAGTTTCGCTGCCATCATTGTCTTCTACCAATAGGGAAACTTTGATTCTATTATCTGAATAATAATATTATTATAATTAAAAAATAAAAATAAATTACCCCTACGGACCACTTAAAATAATTTTCAAAATCAGAGCCAGATTGAATTATCATATTCTTCATATAGAGGAAGCTTATTACGATTTTGCTCCATTTGATTTGATTATCGAATATGTCGAAAACTTTCTTGAACGATCGCATTTTCTGTTCTGCTGTTTCTAAGTTGAGTATAAGGTAACACTGAATTGTCTGGTCATCAACTATCTTCTCGGAATGTTCCACGAGTAGCTGAAAGTTCTTGATAATCTCATCATTTTGATCATTTGAAATTAATCCGTTTAATAAATTTATTATGAATGTAGTTTGAAACAGTTTATAAATAATATTTGAAGAGATATTATTAATTTTGAGTTTCAATACGAATCTGATTGATAAATTTCTTATTATTATCCCATGAATAATAATTGTGTGCAAATACGTTCGCGATAAACAAGGACATGTGCAATCCAAGTGTATGAATGATATGTAGAGATTTTCTTCGTCTTTCCATTGACATATAACTGGTTAGCAAAGAACCTGTGTGTGTGTTTAAATATACATTTTTAATTTGTGATTTTCCTCTTAAAATTTGCCCGTGTTGACTTTTTCTTATAAAGTGTCCTTACATAATTTTCTTGAATTTTAACAAAATTACATTTATTTTCTTAAAAGTTACTGAAATATCCATTATTCATTGCCCATTACACACATATATACACACAATTACTTTTTTCACCTCCAATATATGTGTGAATGACTAATATATATTTTATATTAAAACTACCTACTTATTTTTTATTTGACCTACATTGATCCAGCGGTGGGCTGTTTTTAAAGTCGATTTGACCTACATACAACGGTGAAAATTTGTGTGAAAAAAACTTTGAAACTGATTTGAAATTAATTTGACCTACATAAAAACTGTGAAAACCTTCGTGAAAAACCATAAAATTTGAGTTTACCTACATTTACCTTTAGAAAGTGACAGTTTTCAATTATTTGGTCGTTTGCCATTACAATTAACAAACCATAAAAGCATTATTTTAATAAATGGACATTTCTCTCAAGGAACCGGTATTTTCCCAAATCCAGTTATTTGCTGATTTCACCAGAACGAGAAGTGAAGAAACTTTAAAAATATTTATCACATTATATAAAATGTAAATACAAATTTATAAGACTTTGATTTATGAATTTTACTATATTTTACGATATGTCTGTACTTTTTACCAAGGGTTTGAGGGTTTTTTATTCATCTTTTCTACACTTCATTGTATATTTCGTCATTTTAACATGTACAATGTACAAAATAAAACTCATGTACATTAGCAAGCATTCACATGGAGGATACAAATTAGTTTTATCTAATCACTTAGAAATGAGATTTCCTGATGATTAATTAAAAAATTTGATATCACCATTAAGAAAAGAAGACTTCTATAAAAGGTGAAGACAATTCTGAACCTAAATGCTTAATTGCATTAAAATCTAAGACAGGAACAATTAAAACCTTTGGTAACAGTGTAGAATATGTTCTGCAAAATTGGATAGTAATAAGTGCTGACTATCATCATAGTTATACAGAATTTACCACCAGAATTATGTATTTTGATATATAATTATTCATATTAATTGGAAACGCATCCTGAACTATTCCAATACATCTTCCAACTTTCAGTATTTCATGACCCAGGAGCAGATAAATTTTAAGATCATGAATTTATCGTCCAATAAAATTCCATTTACAATTTCGTTTATTTTTATTTCTTTTAGATAATATATCAATTTTCATTTAACACTAATTTTCGACACAACCTTTTCCAAATGTTCAATTTATTTGACAAATTATTCTTATATACTTAATATGTACATCCCCCTACTTGGTTTGCTGTGAATATTAATATACAGCCAAAATAATTAGTAAATAATAATAAATAGTACAAAATTCACCATTAAATATTTACAAAGTAATATAAATGCAATGATTAAAAGTGTCAATTCCTCAGACGTTATTTACTAACTTAATACAAAAATGAAAGAAAACAATATCTCACTGCATTTGTTTATTCTATTTATTGCAAATGTTAACAAAATATTTTCAATTTGAATACGCCTAGAAAAGGCTAGCATACAAATTTTTGTTTAATTGCACATAAAATTTTATTTTCTATTTGAAATATAATTTTGCTTTTACTTTCGATATGTTCTAATCAATTGTAAAATTCAAGATCTTGTTTTGATTATTACTATTATTTATATATATATTTGTGATACACCAAAGAACAATTATAGACGGTCTAAGTGGCATTGATTTAAAGATTTAATAATATAAATTAATTCCGCCTATGATAAATGTATGTATGTGCATTTCATAACTAAAACTAACATAGAACTAAATACATGACATTAAATAATGTCTTACACTACAGCCATATAAAATAATTCATTGTTAGAAGAAAAATAAACGCCTGCACACAGACACAGTTCACAAAATCTCTATAATAAAAATTACACGCAATTGGACATTTAATAAACTCCAAATTTTTAATTTTAAAACATTTAAAATTGAATACATTTGAAGATATATTTGATGCGCTAACTCATTTTTAAACCCAATCGAAAGTGCATGTTGAAAGGGCTAAAGTTCTCTTATCTCCTGGATTTAGCAGAATGAGCTTCAATAACAGATTTTATGCAAAATGTCAAGCAGTTAATGAATAACTCCAAAACCCAGATTATAGTAATTTGAGAAATTTATATCATCACATTAAAAGGATATACCCTAAACGAATGATGAACCAAGGCATTTTAGAAATGTATATTTTTTGACTAATAAAATAAATATATAATGTCTTTTATCAGAAAATCTAAAGAATAAATTATTTAATTACATATATAAGTTGACATAAAAAATTGCCGTTAATATTAATATTAAGATAAAGGGCAATTGACTGGATTTCATTAAATGTCACTTTAGTCATTATTATTTGTGTTTTAATGTAAAATTTCTATAAAATATGAACTAGTGATATGCACTAGATATATTTTTAATTATAATTAAATAATTAAATCAATCGCCAAAAATGTATTTTTTTAAAATATTTCTAAAACAAATATTATAAAAAATAATGAATATTTAACTTAATTTTAACTCTAAAGTAATACCTACGATGATATTTTGTCATTTTCATGACAATAGTTTCTTTAAAAATACATTAAAAACATTTTCAGCGATCTTTTTTTTTCTTAAGATTGTCTAAAATAAAGTTATTATAGAAACGTATTTCAGCGGCGTATTTCTATATATCGAAAGTTTGCATGTGTTTTTAGTATGTGTTGTATTTGTGTGCAGTATTTAATTTTTCAACCACTTTTTAGATTTCGATAGTGAAAGTCGTATCTCATTGCACTATAAATGAGAACATCAGCGTGAAATCAAAGTAAATATCTATGTTTATATAATGTAAGATTATTGTTTTTTTTTCATATATTATAGGAAACGTATCTGAGTGGTTTCTGGTGTATTAGGGAAACACACAAACTTACCTCTGTGTAAGAATTTAATATTGCAATGAAAAAAACTAAAATATAGAAATTGAGAAAGTGGAAGATAAAACAATTTTAACACACAAGCACAACACAATAAAAATTGCCTGTAAACTTTTAATACAAAGAAATATTTTAATTAATAAAAACTGTTAACATTTAGCTAACATATTATTATTTCCAATTTATCAAAAAACATGGTGGAAAAAACCTTTGAGGTAGATTCGGAGAACCCTACTTTGAGTTATAGAGAAAAAATGACGAAAAAACTTCGTAAAATTTATTCATAAAATTATTATAAATTTAATATTTCTATAGAATTTCCAATATTTTTTTTCAAATTCTGTCTTTTTATAAAGAAATGACAAACATTTGAAATATTCAAGTAGTTTTTTCTACGGTAGAAAGAAGAGGTTAATTAGTGCCTGCTTCAAGTAATATCTTTAAGCAACAGTAATAGTAGAATTTTCAAATAAATATAAAAGTTTAATTCAATTTTAAATTAAAATAAAGAAAAAGATTGTAAAAAGTCAATATGTAAATTATTCAAAACAACGCCGTTAAATATCATAAAAAGATATTTGATGAGGAAAATGTATAATAAACGAATTTAAAATTTTAATCATTAATAATCAAGTAAATATTCAACTTAACCATTAAAGATTTTCATTTAAGGTTTTTTAATAATTCAATTTTCTAATTAAATTAGATAAATAAGATTTTAAAATTGATAAAATTATAAATAAATGAATATTTTCTTATTGAAAATGAGTTTATTTAAGTAAAATAATTTCTGAAAATAAAACTTATGTGTATACTCGATTTTGATTGGCTGATTCGCGTTACCATCGACAAAACAACATTCAAATGCTCTAAAAATGTAAAATAATTTCTTAAAATTAAATCTACATGTAAACTCAATTTTGATTGGTTGGTTTGTGCTACCAATGTAATTTCCTCAATAAAAATCAAATTCCTTGACAGGATTATAAAATTGTTATGCAACATGACAACCTTTGAAATCAAAGGAACTAAACCTTTGAGAATCCTCAAAAAGATCAATGTTTTTACAAACAACTTCAAATTAAATCATCATAAAAAACTCATAAAATCCTTTCTGTAATTCTTCTGATTCCCTCATGTACTCAATTAAGTATAACCTTATAAACCTTTAAAACTAAAATTACCCTAAATAATAAAAATTTTCATTAATTTTCATGTAAATTTCAAGAATACTTCAATATTTATCACGACCTTGATAAAATTAATGACTTTCAAATGTTTTTAAATATTTAAAGGAGGAATTACTCAGTAAAGCAGGGAATATTATTAGAAGAAATGTTGTATTGAGAAAAATTAATTTGTCAATCAAATATTTAAAAACCCTAACACATAAGTCACATGTGGTCCTTGAGAAGTAAACAAGAAAGCTGTCAATATGTGAGTGTAAACCAGCTGTAAAAAAGCTTTGATGTTTAGTAATTCTTTCAGTAGATGATATTTCATCAATGTCTAAATACATTTGATCGAATTTAAACCAGCTGATAATATTTGTCCATGCGATTGCCCTAATACTTGCACTGAATAATATAACAAATTGATGTAACACAATAATATTTATACCTGCCATTTTATAATTACAGCACTTTTTCTATTTATATGTAATTTATTATTTGTATCCATATAAGGAAGAGGTGATGCGTTTGAGGTTATATTCCTCTATGAGAATGCCATAAGGTTATAACCACAATTTGTTTCAATATCACTGACATCATTTGATCTATGTATTATTTAAGTTTTCATTATGGTACTTTAAAATAAATGACATTCAAATATTTATCCCTTCAATAATTAACTCTTAACTTCTCAAAATATTTGAGTTTAAACTTCGGTCCTTGCTTTTTTTATAATTCATATTTGATACTGAATTTCCTGAAGATTTCTATCCTGGCTTTATAAATTCATTGAAACTTTATTTTCAGTTTCAATTATTTCCCATGTGGTTTTTGAAAAATTAAAATAATGCAATTTATTCTTTATTTATTATGCCAATTACAATTTTACTATTATTAATAAAAATTTAAAATTTAAACATCAAATGTAATAAACTATTAATAAACCTTATAATAAAATGCTATCGTTATTTCAATTACTTTAACTGTGTAAGGCAGGGTTTATCAAATCCGAAAATTTTGTCGGAACACTTAGCTCATTTTTTAGGTTAAGTAATTCATAATAGTATAAATAGAAAAAATGTTATTAAAGAAATATCATTTATTTAATAAACATAAAAATACAAATAAATAAAACTCCTAATGACTTTGATGATTGCGGTTGGTTTGGTTGTTGTTGATGTTGAGGGTGGTGTGAGTTGTGCCTCTGGACGAGATTGCGTGAGGTTGGCTTCCACACGATATATAAACACGTAAAAGCCAACTGTCTTTTCGTGCACCGAATATCATACTAACTAGACTTCAGTGAATCAGATAAAAACAATCCCATCTACCACATCTCTTTCATGCACACAGGATGAGAGATAGTCTGTCTCCCTCATTAAAAAATATTGGCACTTGTTAAAGACTTTTATTGCTGTATCCAACTTCTAGGTACTAAATATCTTCACCTGCTCTTGACGTCATAAAACTCAATGAAGTCTAACCGTGGCTCGTATTTCATTATGAAGTAGAATATGTTCAATTTTCTAAATTTACTCCAAATTTTTGCGAAATATCTATTTAGGCTCCGCAGAACATAGTTTGGGAAAGGGTTTTAAAAATCATGCCGCGCAGTATATTAATTAAAAATGTTGTTTAATATGTTATCTTTGCCGTGTAAGAAATATCATGAAGGAATTTCGTTATTGTTTTTGATTGTTACAACAATTTAACAAAATTAAACATTTTAATTACAATATTTTGGTTGAGGTAAAAATATTATTTAGTAAATATGAACAAATTTCTGAATTTTAAAAATATAGAATTTTAAATATTGTAAATTTATCCATAACAATTGCTATTTGTAATTAAAAAATGTAAAAAAAATAATCTTGATTAATAAATTGTATTAAAATAGATATGAATATTTTAACGCCTGAAAGTTTTTTTACGAAAGTAGGATTCTGTATTTTATATGAAAATTACTAAAATGTAATGAAAAGTCAATGAAAATAAGGCAATATAAAAGTGTTTACAAATGACAAAATGGAAAAATGGTGTGAAAATGTTTTGTTCAATATACTCTTAAATTCCTATGTAGGATTAGAACTTCAACATTAATTTTCACTTTCCAAATTGACATATTATAAAAAATTATAAATATATATATTCTTTAACATAAGTAGTGTGTATCTATCCCTAACGACCACAAGCCTCCCAACTGTTTTCATGTTTTATACCTATTTTTTTCCCGTTTTATACCTATTTTGCCCTCATAAACGTAAAAAAAAACACTTAAAACCTTAAAAACCTATATCTTTTAATTTCTTTATTCCGAAGACATTTTGCTTTCAAAATAAAAACTTAAAAAACAACAAAAATATTAAAAAAGCAACACAAAATGTTAATAAAACAGGGAAAAAAAATACTGATAAAACTATGAAAAACGTTTGTCGGCTTGCGGTCGTTAGGGATAGATACACACTACTTGCAGGTCGCCAGTTTATCAAGTCGCCAGTTTATCAAGTCGCCAGTTTATCAAGTCGATAGTTTGTCAAGTCGATGATGCAATCGCTGCGGTCTTGGCAAGTCGACAGCTTGGTAAGTCGACAGCTTGGCAGGTCGATAGCTTGGCAAGCTGCTAGAATATAAATATAAAAAAAATAAAAAAAAATAAAAATAAAAATAAAAAAATAAAAAAAATAAAAATAAAAAAAAATAAAAATAAAAATAAAAATAAATATATAAAAATTTAAAATTTAAAAACAACGTATCCAGTAAAAAATTTTTTCTAAAAATGAATTGTAATATTTGCAATAAAGTTTTTAAAAATAAAACAGGATTAATTTCTCACTATAAATCGAAAGCTCACTTACTAAAAGAAATAATCTTAATGACACAAATTCAAAAGTTTGTACTAAATGTAAAGGAAGATTTCTACATTCTGGATATAATAAACATTTTGAAAATTATATCGGGAAAAATAGAGAAATATTTACATGTCCTCATTGTAACTTTTCAACAAAACTAAATTTCTATTATTTAAGACATTTAAAAGAATGTAAAAATAAAAAACAAAATTCTGACGTTGAAGAATGTCATTCAGAAGGAGAACCTGATCATGTTGAAAGAGAAAAATACAACTGGGATGATTTTAATCATATAGATGAATTTCAATTAAAAATTAATGGACCTGCAACCCCTGGAGAATATATAAGGAGAAATAAAAAAAATATTAAAAATTCTTTCACTGAAGCTTTAAAAAATTATAAACCAACAAGGTATAATGTTATAAAATATAAAATTACAATCAAAGCAAAATATTGGAGAGGACCAGAAGAAAAGACAACTCCTTTAGATGTTGAAATTGGAATACCTTTTAAATATTTATTTTCAACTAGTGGATTTAATAAAAGCATCAAAGAAATAATTCAAGCAGTAGAAGCAAAACAAGAAGAGGTTGAAAATGAATTAGGAGATTCAAACTTAGTATTCAACTCTTTCCAAACTTTAGTGATTGATTATTGGAGAGGATTACCACCTAATCCTAAATCTTATATTCAAACACCCTTTAGATCTAGGGTTGTTATAAATGTACAGAATAAGGATAACAAATGTTTCATGTGGTCAATACTTGCATATTTACATCCTCAAGCAGAAAACCCTCAAAGAGTTTCAAAATACAAACAATATGAAAATGAATTAATATTTCCCAAGGGATTCACACACCCAATGAAACTAGAAGACATTCCAGAATTTGAAAAACTAAATAATCTTAAACTTAATATTTATGAACATGTTAAAGGATGGGGACATGGAAGGAAAGATATTATTCCAATTTATATTTCTGATAGTGATAGCACGAGGGAGATATATCTTTTAATCTTGGAAGAAGGAAATAATCAACATTATGTTTTAATAAAAGACTTTCAAGCTTTTACATAACCAGAGAATCCAACTAGTGGAGGAGGAACATGTAAAAGATGTCTTCATTATTCAACAACTAAAAACTCTATGATTAAACATGCAAGATTTTGTGAAAAAGATGATCCAGCTTTAATTAGAATGCCTACAGATCCCAGGATGTATTTTAAAAACTTTTCAAATTTATTACAAACATTAGGAGTTGTCTATGGAGACTTTGAATCTATAAATCGTAAACAAGATATAATTATGCAATATTTAAAAATAATAGAAAAATATAAACTCATGGATGAATGGAAAGCCTCTAAACAGAAGATGAAACCAGAGAGGATGAAAGCCTTTCTAAGAAAAAGAAATAAACCTAATAGTGTTAAAAAAACTAAACAATTACCATCTGCTTATAAATTATTATTTAAAAGTAATTATCCTGAACTCATAGAATCTAGAGAATATGCATTTCAAGGAACTTCAGAAGATGTTTTAAATCATTTTACTAAAGTATAAATGATCTAGAACATGAAATATTTAAAATATTAAAAACCAAGTATCCTCAAAAAATTTCTAATCAACAACAACAAGAATATGAAAATACTTCCAACTGTTGGATGTGTAAACAAGACATTCTTCCTGATGATAAAGTTATAGATCACGATCATTTAAAAAAGGAAAATAATTATCGAGGAGCAGCCCATAGAAATTGTAATCTTAATTGTCATATTCCTAAATTTGTACCAGTTATATTTCATAATCTTTTTGGTTATGACATACATCTATTTATTAAACATTTAGCAGAAAATGCTAAAAACTCTTTCAAAGTTATAGGACTTACAAAGGAAAAATATAAATCAGTTGAATATGGAAAATTAAAATTTATAGACTCGTAAAACTTTCTCCAAATGTCTCTAGATGGAATAGCTAAAACAATGAAAGCAGAAAATTTTAAAATCACTCGAGAATTCTTGGAAAAAAATAATATCCCCCCAGAAGAATATCCTACATGCTTAGCAAAAGGAATATATCCCTATGACTATGTTGATTCATTTGAAAAATATAATGAAACAAAATTACCAGAGAAAGAAGATTTCTATTCCCAACTTCAAAAATCTCATATTACAAATCAAGAATATTCTCGAGCAAATAAAATGTGGGATCTTTTCAACTGTAAAACTTTAGGAGAATATACAAGTATGTACTTATCCCTAGATGTTTATATTCTAGCAGATTGCTTTGAAGAATTTACAAAGTCTTTTGTTCTTAAACCTTATAATTATATAACAGCTCCTTCTTTAGCTTGGGATACTATGTTATATACCATTTGGACTTCAGATCTTCCAGAATCTGATAAAATTATAGATCTTTTAACCGACCAAGATATGTTTAATCAAATTAAAACAAACATTAGAGGAGGAGTCTCTTCAGTAATGGGGAATAGAGAAATAAAAGCTAGAAATGCAATAACTACTAGCAGAATGCTTTCTAAACATCCTGATGATCCATATATAAAACTTAACAATGAGGAACTAAAAGAAGTATTAGAAGGAATGAAAAATCCTCTATTTATACTTTATATAGACGCAACAGCTTTATATTCTGGTATAATGACTCAATATTTACCAATGAGTGACTTTCATGATTTATATCCTTCAGAAGAATACCCTGAAGATTCCTCAGAAGAATCCTTAAAAGATCTTATGAAAGAAATACGTTCAACTCCTAAAGATTCTCCAATAGGATACTTTGTAGAATGTGACTTATTATATCCTGATGATATAAAATCAAGAACAAGTCATTTCCCTTTAGCTCCTATAAGAAGAAAGATTGATGTCAACGAACTTTCACTCTGGCAAATCTCACAAGATAAACCTCCAACAATGAAACTTCTTTGTGATCAAACAAATCGAACTTATTATCTTTGTCACTATAGACTCCTCCAGTTTTATCTTTCACAAGGTATGATATTAN
>CAUHTR010001340.1:0-81832 GCA_959609185.1 Schmidtea polychroa
AAATACAAAATATTTTTTTAAAAAGTAATGACATACTTCTCTGACTTTTATATTATACTATTTCATCAAAGTGTCTCACAAAAGAAAGCTGCCTTTACTGAGAAGTTATATTTTCTATTGTTTGAAAAAGTCGCAAGTATAAATTTATAGTTGCATTTTGCCTGAATTCACTTAAACTGAACTTTTATAATAAAAATGCAAAATAGTTTATAAAATTAAGAACTCCAATCTTACATTGGCGGTTGGCGAGACCCATTCAACAGTTCCAGCCTAGGTCACAAAATCAATAATCATTTCTTAATAAATTTTCAAATTAGTCTATTCATTAAATATTTTCCTATAATTTATTAAAATTTTTAATAAAGAAAATTAATTTATAGCTATCTAAATAAAAAAAATGTTACAAAATCATGCATTTATCATTTCACTGTAAAAATCTGATTGGTTTCCCAATGTTTAAAATTTTCTTTGAAAAGACGTAAAATTTGTTCTTATTCTAGTCCGATAATTTGGATTGTCCCGTCTATAATAGTAATTTAACAACTGACTATAGAGATAGCAAAAAATATTTGTTACTATAACTCAGTTGTCAAGATCCATGAACCCCCAATAAAAAACGCAATGTACCAGAATGTACCAGTCATGCGGAACGTTGGTGATTTACAGTATGGCAGGGATTCAAAAACCAAAGGGGGAGTCCTTCGGGTCTGTGAAGCTCCGGAGTTCCTAAGGTTCAAGATCTCGGTAGATGACACTATCCTTCAATTGTATAGAGATGTTCCTCAAAACAAACCCGAACTTGTAAATGTTTGCTGAGAAACCATACCATATACCCAGAACACTTCCAAGACTATGAACATTGAGAAATTAAACTGACACAAAGTCGAAATTTAAAATAAACTACAAGATTGTTCACGAAATGTGAGTGTCAATTTGTTAAAAACTTTATTGGGAAATGGGACGACACTCCAGCCGAAATTCTTTTATTATTTGGAGCATTGCCTGATCTACTCGGCTTACAAGAGCAGGAGCTTTTTTCAGCGATTATAGGCCTTTTAAACAAGCCACCTGTATTGTTAGCTCAGACCAGCTGGAATCCACCATAGAGGTCCTGTCCCGGAAAATATAAACAACAACAGAACCGGCGGTACAATGCCACCCTAACGGCACGCCAGACAGAAGATCCAGCTAGCTGATCTAACCACAATTTTTTACTATTTTTTACTATGCTAATTTTGTTCAGTTATAATTTATTTATTTATTTTTTGATAACCGAACATTATTATTTAATAATAAAATATTTTATGAGATTCTTTAATCACTCAGCGAAATTGTCGTATTACGATTTTTCAAAATGCCATGAACCGGTCGGGTAACAGAAAAAAAGACATAGTTTAGGTACTAATTCAAGACATAAATAAGAGATAAGATGATGTCCCTTTTATGGTAATTCCGTGAACAGAGGCGCGTCAGGGTATCAACAGTTCTTGTAATGGGGCTTACCCTATGCTGACGACCACCTCCTAAAATGTAACGATAAAGGCAATAATAAAATAATAGTGATGGTTGGGATGATAAGGACAATGTTGTTTGTTGGTATTCAATAAGAGAGGTACAAAATTTTTTTATCTAGTGTTAATTAATAATTACAAATAAAAATCATTTTTAAACCCGAAATTCCGGAATCGGATGCCCTATTAAGACCTAATGATGATTCTTTTATTTTTACATCTATGTGAGACATTTATGTTCCTTTAGTAGTCTGAGCGTTACGCAATGTCGTTTAAAAGAATAAAAAAAATTCAGTTTTTTTATTTTATAGAAATCAAAGAAAATATTTAAATGTAAAAAAAATTAATAATAAATTATCTAAATTAAAATCATATATTAGAAAAAAATTATTAAATTTGGATACTGAGACAAAATGTATTTTTAATTCTACAAAGTTTTTTAATAAAAAAAAATTGAGAATCAAGTTATTTTTCAAAGTTATTCTTTCATAATAGACCTTCTGTCGTGCTTTTTCATTGATGTTTGTTCCGCAAGGTTCCGAAGTCGTTTTCTCACCAGATTTAATTCATTGAAAACTGGATTGAATTGTTGCAGAATATGTTCTTTTAATTTATCAAGTTTCAATATGACTTGTTCTTCAAAGGTTTCTAGATCTTTTGTTTCATAACCATCTGCAGCAAGTAAATCTAGAAAGCTATAATGTGTCGGATGAGAACCTTCAACTGCAATTTTAACTAATTCATTTGGAAGTGAATTTTCTCTTGCCCGAGGAGACGTAAAAAGTAACTTCCCTCTCTCATCTTTATCTGCATCACTTTCTTTAGTGCTTTTTAAGTTTCCAATTTTCTCATGCTCACTGTCTACTTCCTTTTTCTTACTAAATAAAATTTGTTTAGCTGGTTTGCTTTGTTTGGAATCAACTTCATCTGATACAACTGAACGAGCTACAAATTCTTTCATCTTATCCAATTCATTTCTCAATTCATCTCTATTCCAATTTCTATTTTTTTAAGCTGCATAGTCAATGCAGCCTCTTTGGATAACTTGTTGAAGGAATAACTGAGCACTGTGTTGCAATAAAGTTCGTTGGGCTTCTGTAACAGGAGTTTTATTTTGATTTGGACTAGCAAACACTTCAGTTTTTAAATCCATTTCATTGTCTACAATTATAAAGTTAACAAAAGGTAATTTTTCTTTCGGAATTACTGCTAAAATTTTCTCAGCTATACCAGTTAGCCTTTCAAGTTCTTCAGGGTTCTTCGATAAAACTCCAATACGAGCATTGAAACTGGTATCAAATAAATTCCTAAATCAGCTGCATTCGTAGCAGAAATTATTTCCTTATTTATTGATATAGAGGGCCTGACAATGTCAATGTCACCTAATCTTTGAAGAGCTGAATTTGATGTACCACTTTTATTCATGTCATTGATTAACCAATCTAGCAATTATTTCAATATTTATTTTTAATCTATAAATTTTAAATATCATCTTTACTGACATATTTTTACCTAACTTGAAATTTTAAAATTCAGCCTTCATTTCATTTCAAACTATAAATCAATATTTTAAACACAGTGCTAAAGATAGTGCTGAAAATTTGTGTTAAACATAAAACAAATGTTCAATCCTTTTGAAGGTAAAATTAATTAACTACATTGATAGTAGTTGTGTTTGAAATACCTTATTTAATTAAAAATATAATAATAGATATAACAATCAACTAAAATAACAATGGTTTATTTAAATAAGCGTTTTCCAACATGTTTATTGCGAGCAGCAGAAGAGAGGATTGGGTACCTCACCAGTCGTAAGGTATAGAGATACCTGAGAGTTCCGATAGGGAAGTCGAATTGAGAGGCTTTAAGTCAATCCTTTAACAAATAATTAACTATGTTTTGTTGTTTGAACAGAAATGTCGCAAAAACAGCAGTTCACTTCTCAGGGCAGAGACAGCAGTCCAACCATTTCCGAGGATTCCGAATAAATCGTTCGTTTACGTTCAAGATGGATCTGGTACCAGATCCATGAATGGACATATGGAGACACGGTACCAGTGGGACCAAAAGTGAAACCCTACATCAATTTCATCAAACAAGCCCTGATGTGGGCCTTCGAAGATGTTGAGGGGGCCGTGGGTCGGTTGCGCTGAATGTAAACGGAGAAACGGAACAGCCAGGCTACAATGCAACACCGAAAGGATCGCCGCCATTCAGCGTGGCTTAGATCATCCATGGGGCCGGCCAATCAAGAGCCAGAGAGCAACAATGGGCGCTGACCCCTGCTCAAATGTATAAAAGTTAACTTTAAATTATTAAATAAAGAAGTAAAAGAACTAAAGTAAAAGCTATTCCCTACTCAAATTTGTCAGAGTTAACGTTAGTCATCAATACAAAGTAATAAAAAAAATAAAGACCGACCCCTGACCAAAGTCTTGGTAGACAATTTCAAATGACAATTATTAGGGTAAGGAGAGATTAACAAAATGAGGGTCGACCCCTACCAAATTTAAGAAATTCATGTTACAACTAGAGTGCATCTCATAAACAGAAAGTAGGAACGGGCCCTGTTGTAATTTGATGGTAAATTCGCATCGATTTTAATATAGGATGTTTCAAATAGATTACAGAATCCGGGAAAAACCAGATCCATAGCCACAAATCTGATAAGTGAATTGTAATATCAAGACGTATTGCTGATAATAGACATTTATTATTGTATCACCACTATGTTCATTAGTAATAGGTGCTATCATTGTCAAGACACTTGCTAGTCGAAAACTTTCAGTCTCTTTTTATCAGATACTTATCTACATAAGCCTTTTATTTCCAGATACAACAAAAATTGTTATCCGTGAATCCATTAATAGTCACATTGACATGAAATATTTTTCTATCGGATGACAAAAAAAATTGTAGAATAGAAATTTATTGCTGACTATGCCTATCAATCGCGCTAAAACTAAGCCTAAGAATACTAATGGTCCATACAACCGTCTTACAGGAATCTTCATGAAATTTGAGGTTGTTGGTACCAAAATTCCTTCAGCATCTGGTACATTGCCCATTCCCCCTGGGTTTTTTAATAACCCTTATTTCTTGCTATAATTCATAAATAAGTTGAATCAATATAATAACTACAACAATTCTGTATAACTACAGTAAATAGAAGTTTACTATGTTTTGCATATCAATTGATCTATTTATATATAGTTTTCATTTTGTTAATAATAAAAGTCAAATTACCATTTTTTAGATTTATCTAGAAGTATCCATTATGTCATTTTGAATTTACTAATTGTTTAAATAATTAACGCTTTACTATTGAAATTTAAATCAAAATTATAACACATTTAATTTAAATATGAATGAGGAAAAATGTCCAAAAAATTTGCAGTCGCTTTTAAAATTCTGTATTCAAGCTGATGATGGTAAAAATTTGAAAGAATCTAATATGAGTTCAGAAGAAATCAAAGAAGTATTATCTTATTAAAATTAGCTTAATAAAAAATCTTTCAAGAAAACTGAATGGCTGAAAAAAATGATGGCAGAAACTTGTGTTAATATTGGACAGAAAATTGTGGAAAATATTGGAATTTTAAACCAGTTTATTGAGAATAATATGTCTTTGGAAAATTCAATTATAGCTCTTGAAGAATTAGAAGATACTGAACATATAGATTATGCTAAAGGTAATTTAATTTAATATAAAATTTTTAAACAATTTTTAGATTTTATTAAAATTGGTGGGTTGATTTTGACCAAGAAGCTTCTGGAACAGCAATCGGAACATATCTTGACAGAAACATCACAATTAATTGGAAATATTACACAAAACGATGAATTTTGCCAATTATCAGCAATTAACAGTGGATTAGTAGAACAGTTATTGGGCAAAATCAATACTTGTAACAATGGCAAAGTTGCAAAAAAATTGGTTTTTGCTTTATCGTGTAAATTAACCATAAAATATTAATAAAGTTAATTGTTGGTAATATCAACTTTTAGGCTGTATCAGAGGTGTTAGAGAAGGAATTGATCGATTTAAAGCATCAAATGGCGCCAGGATATTGCTGAACTGTATGGGGAAAGAATCGTTTGAAGCTGATACTAAATGCGCATTTCTCTTATTCTGTCTCACTAATGAAACCGAAGATATTTGCCAGTTTTCTAATTATTGATTTCATGATTGACTTTTGGCCATTTTAGCGAGTGTTTTGTGTGAATCGGAATTCATGGCGATAATCGATAAAATTCTAGCATTACCCAACCCGGTAAGCCCAGTTGCCGAGTATCTAGTAGGAATAGTGGCAATCTCTGTCAAACAGAAATCCTCATTTGCAAAATCCACAACCGATCGACTGACTTCCGATTTGTCCGTCATGTTGAATGCCGCCCAAGGTAAACCGGAATTCGAAGAATTGATTTGCCACATTGATTTCATTTTAAAAAATTGTCCAATTAAATAAATTTCCAATTTGTTTTAGCTTATTATATTTATTGATTTTGTCCGTCCCTCTCATTTCCAGCAAAAAATTTAATTGTTAGCAGGCATTGCGAATTAATTGAAATTTTTGTTTATAATATTTAGGTTGGCAACATTTTAAATTTTGGTACAAATATAATTTGTTATTAATTTGCTTTCTTAAGAGTGAGTTTATTTGAGGACGTTGGTACTGTGAAGCTGTATTTACTGATAAATGATACAATAACTGTCAAACTTTATTTCTATGACACTCACACATTAAATAATATTAATATTCATAAGTTTTTATTTAATTTTAGAACAAAGGTGAAGCTTTTTCTTTTATATTTAGCCAAAATTTGTGCAGTTAACTATTCTATTGGTTATCCTCATCGAAATATGATAAATTATTTACGTTAGTTTTGGTAAAGTTCTGGGTCCAACATTTACGATGTCGCTGTGCCTAGATTTGGATTTTGACTTTGAATAATTTTAATTCTTTTAGTATTACATCCTTGGTTACTTGTCTTTGCAACAGTTTGGTAATGTGTAGAGTGATTGAGAATTAGTCGACAGGTGTATTCACTTTTCAAAATTAGTTAATTATTTTTCGGGAATTTCGTCAAGCATTTTAGTTTGTTCGTAGCTCCATAGTTTTGTTAAACAATATTAAGGACGAGAAAACTTTATTTGAGAGAATTTTATAAAACACTAAGAGCTCATCGCTTTGATGTCCAGTGGATTATATGTGGCGAGCAACTAAATTAATTATATGATTCAAATTCATGATAAAAGTTATATTAAATGAAACTAGATACCGAAAAGCTGCAAAATTGCTAATCACATATTTTGGCAAATTAGACTACTGAAAAGTTGAAACTTACATTCGTAAAGTCATTTTGGCCAGATCATCGTTTATTTCATGACCTACTAAAGACCTACCTCGATTACCGACAACGACTGGTAGGGAACTAAATAATAGATTTTGCTAATGCAATCTTAGAGTTTAACATTCTAGGGAAGCAATAAAATTAAGAAGACAATCTCCGCTCATTTTTGTAAATTTAAATGTGTTGAGGTCTCGTTAATTTAAAGCCAAAACCTTACTGGTTCTTATATATAAGAAGATAACAAAGATAGAACTGTTTAAAAATGTTTATTTAAAATCAAAAATTTACCAATTGAATATACAAGGAGTTTCGATTTCAAAATTGTCATATATGAGTGATGCGTACATAATAGGATATAGATATTTATAGAATTTATAACAAGGGGGTGTGCTTGGTAATTTATAATCTCTCGGAAGTTTATATTTACCAACAGTATATATAAGTAATGAGAATACAAATATTCATGGTTATTAAAGAATTACTTTGCGGAATAGATTTTTTAAATAATACATGCACTAATATTATTATGAATGGCTATATATAGATAGTTGTGGGGGGTAATTTATAAAATTACAAATTATCAATTTTTATCAAAAAATACATATTGATGAGTAGTATATACAAGTAGTATTAAAAGGAATACTTGTATATAAGATTAGTTAGTAAAATTATAGTTTATAGATTTATAAGTAATATGTATATAAATAATATTATTATTAATTATTACCGGTTATAAAGGAAGCTCTTACCATGACTTCAGCAGATCCAGCCAATATTTTGTGAATGATTCCATTAAGTAATGATACCATATCAAGAAGGATTAATGAAATGGCAAATGATGTCGAAAATCAAGTAACTGTGGATCTCCAAACACGAGAGTTCACTATACCGTTGGATGAGAATAGTGTACGGGATAGTGATTCAATATTAATGGCTTATGTTAAGTACATAAAGGATGCAAAAATCATGGAAGAAATGTTATTCTGCAGACATTTAGTCACTGATACGAAAGGCACATCAATATATGAATGTTTTAAAATGTATTTTGTTCAAAAACAAATTCCTTTAAAAAATATATTAGCCTGTGCAACGGATGGTCCCCCTTCGATGGTAGCACGTCATCGTAGTTTTATAATAATGTTAAAGAGAGAAAATCCAGATATGTTTACAATTCATTGTATAATTCATAGGCAAAACTTAGTTTTGCCAAATCCATTGGCGGGAGATTACATGAAACAATGAATTTAGTAATATCAATAATTAACAAAATAAAAGCACACCACTTAATGACAGATTATTTCGGACATGAAAATGATGAAGAATATGAGCGCCTATTATTGCACACGGAGGTCAGGTGGTTATCTAAAGGAGGTTACCTCAGAAGAATGTTCAACCTATTTGATACAGTCATTACTTATTTAGGATCAACAAATTATAATATTCTAATGGAAATATCTGTATTAAAGAGTGACATAGCTTATTTGGCAGATATATATGGAAAAATAAATGAATTACTTTTGAAACTACAAGGAAATAATGTAAGCATAATTAAAGTGAAAGTTTGATGATTGGATTTATAAACAAATAAGCCTTTCTAAAAATAACATTGCTAGAAAAGATTTTACTTCATTTCCCTGTTTAAGTAAAATAATTGTACAGGACGAAAATATTGCAGTTTATTATAAACATTTGGAGAGCCTGATTGAAGATATGAAACTTTGGTTAAAAGATGTTGAAGATATTCATATACCTGATTGGGTTATTAATCCATTTAGTGCTGATGCTACAAATGCTCCTTCGCATATCCAAGAAATGTTAGTAGATATGCAGGCAAATGTAGAAACATTTATTTGAACGAAGCAGTTTAGAAGAATTTAGGATTAAAATTAGTAACACATTTCAGAGACTGTGAATGGAAATAAGAATTTTAATTATGGCATTTTCAGCTTCATATCTAGTTGAAAAAGGTTTCAGTGCTGACTAAGCAAAGAAATTGCCTAAATATATGCGGACAAGGTGACTTGAGATTATATCTCTCGAAATTAGAACCAAATATTATTAATCTTTACAAAGTTCACCTATCTCAAGGTTCTCATCAAATCTTTAAATTTCATTTAGCTTATTATTTGTTTGGTTAAAATTAAAACAAATAAATATATCTTTATGTATCTTACTTTTGGTAGGGTAAATTAAAATTCTAAGCAATAAATGTTATTCTACTTTTGTTTCTTTCAAATTTCTTTGTACAAATCTTACTAACGCCTTATCTAAACCAAACCTACATTATACTAGAAATTATCATGCAATTTTTATCTGGAAAAATTAGGCCTTACAGTGGCGTTTGGTGGGAAAATGTTGAGAAACATTGTTCTAATATACGTGAGTCAGTTTGATGTTGGTTTTAAAAATAGCATAATATTTGATAGCACTCCGGATGTATCGCACAAATATCAATTAACTGAAATTATTCAGTATGTGAAATTGTCAGATAAAAAATAAACGATTGAAGAGAGGTTCGTTGGTTCCATAAACACAACAGAAAAAACAGGGGAAGGAATTGCTTGGAAATTAAACCAGCATTAATTCAAAATGGTTTATCACCTCAAGATGTACGTGGCAAAGGCTAGCATAATGGGATCACCATAGCAGGCAAGTACAAGAAAGTTCAAGTCAATTGAAAATTTATTTAATAAAATTCTATAAACACAATCACATAGACATTTAATCTGAATCACTGCTAATTATTCTTGCTTTCTTATTGGTAGCAGTTCTCCTATTAAAACAAAAGGTATAAAATGGTTACAATTATAATTAAATTACTTTTCCGCAATGAAATCTAAATCACTGTCATCATCTTTCAAAGCTTCTTCCTGGTTTAAGCAACCTGGTTTAAAAATACTATCAGCTTCATCGCCAGAATCAATTTGTTTCCTCGGAATGTTAACTTTCTTTGCTTTACTATCGACTTTCGGTATTTTAGCAGCTGGTTTATCTTTACGCCTGAATTAAATTTGAAATAAACACCTATTGTATGCGATATGATATTTTAGGTGGAATTCAATAATTCAAAAAATTATATTTATTGATTAATTTCAAATTAAAAACTGCTTGTAAGGTGCTAACCATTAGGTAATTAAGTTTTATTATATTTTCTTTAAGTTATTTAGTAATTAATTTTCACGCTTTTGAATTAATGACAATTTTTAAAAATATATATAATGTGTGCCTGTCTGTCTGAATGTTTGCTATACAAATCCAAATTTCTGAAGATATCTTAACCAAATTTTGCACAGTTTCCTCTTTTACCCAGGCCGAGATTATAGACTACTTTCTACTCAAAAATTGGGTTCCTTATTTACTTATACTATTTTTTGGTTACTAAGTAAAGTACCAATGAGCAGCATAATTCAGAAAACTATCAGGAACAACACCCTGATAAAACGGAGCCTATAGGGCACATTGTTCAAGGAAAAGTTGTTTATCGGGTGGGTTTGCATAGCAACATTTTAATTTCAGTGGGATAGAATTACATAGGGGGACCATTGAGGGAGCGAAGTGACCTAGCATTCAACCATTAATGATTGAGGTTTAAATGCGTATGTTAGTTTTTATACCAGAAATTTGTATAACTTTGGACTTTAATGACTGCCTAGAACAAAGCTGGGTAAGATTTTCATAGTTTTCTCTTTCGTACAGGCCCAGATTACTGATAACACAATTAGACTCAAACATCATCAAGATCAACAAATATTTCTGAAATACAACCTGGGTTCTTATAATTTTTTCCCTTATCTGCCAATTTTCGTACATTTTATTGTGTGCCTAGTAACTTTATAAATTGCACATAAAGCGTGTCCTTGTCTTATATAGATTACGCGAGTTATTTGAGAAAAAATTAAATTAAACAAAACTTGGATTAAATCATATAAGTATTTAAAATTTATATCCAAGCCCTATTGGTATAAAGTGGTTTTAGGAGGTACTTGAGGCATATTTGTTATCTCTTTTAACCTAAATTTTTCCAGGTCACAAAAAAGTTGATTCTCTAAATTTTATCAAAAATCAATTAATAAACAATTAATTTAAATTATTCTTCTGACTTGGTATATCTTTATTAATGCTGATAAATTTATGTCACAAAACTTTTATTGAAAAATTTTTTTTTAAAAAATAAAAATGTTGTCATCACCATCTTGTTTAGGGTAAAAAAGTTAAAAGCTACACTGTTGATTATAAATTAAAATTAATAAATTTAACAAAGGAAACCGGAAAAGTATTAGAGAAATAGCAAATGAAAATCGATTAAACGAATCTACTTTACGGGGCTGAGTAGCGAAAGAATTTGAAATCTGATAATAGGAGAACTAAAAGGAATTTGCAGTAAATTTTGTCCTGGGTTGTGTAGAATTCATCAAAAAACTAAATAACTAAACACGAAAATATGTTAAACTTTGATCAAAATTCCAGACAATTTGAAAGAGAATCCGGAAAAACCATTACAGAAAAGATTCCAAATCAATATTCCTGCGTAAAGCTTCAAAAATGCACTTATTCGCCAAAAATTCTCTTAATTGGAACTAGGAATAGAACCCCAGATTTGAAGTAGACACCAACAAAACTGGAATGTGGATCTCAGGAATTTTTCAAAAATTACCTTGAAACGGTTATCTTGAAAAGATCACAGACATGGCTAGTAAAGGAATCTGTTTTGCTAACTTTAGATAGTTACATAGTCATGGTGAATGAAGTTAAAGATGAGTATAAGTGAAGATATAATAAAAAAGATTCTGAAATGCAAACAAAAGCTGGTAATATTAAGAAATGGATTGATCTACATCGAAATGGATTGATCTACATCGAAATGGATTGATCTACATCGAGGTCTCAAGATTCAATTTCTATAGCATTCAGAGAAAATTATTGGCAATTAATTTAATAAATTGAACAATTAAAAATAATTCATATTTTTTTTGAAATAATTTTTCCATTAATCCAAAGAGATGAAAATAAATTTAATTCTGAAATTTCCAAAATTTGATAAAATAATTTTATTGCAAAAATTGGTAAGCCAATATGCACTATAAAGGTTTCTAATGAATACGCCGGGATAAAGATAATCGGATAGAAAAATATTATTGTTTTTTTTAATATTATAGATATTTTATTATTTCATGCAAACAAGTGTAATAAAGGTGTTAACGAACGTAAAAAGTAGTATACACATAAAATTTATTGATTTTTTTAATTATAGAAAATATTTTCCAGTGGAACCGGGTGTAATAACTCGGAAGTCCTTACTAAGATTACGATTCCTTTTTATGAATAATAATGAAAAAAAGTTAGTAGTTTTGTCAATAAAAACGAAATTTTACAAAACTACGCAAAATTTTTTAACCGGCTCTTTTTAAACCATTTACAAATTGAATCTGCTACAGCCTGAAAATTTATACTTCACACTTATGTGCAATTTAAGTCAATTGTGTCCTCATTTGTAATTTTACTCCATATAGATAGAATGGAATATATTTCGTATTAGGCCACTAATAAGTATGCGATATTTAATTAATATTTATAAAATGACACAATTAAAGCTATTATTTAAATAAACGTCTTCCAATATTATATTTATAGTAATGATAATATTATAAAACTCATCCTTTGATTATTTCAAAAAAAATTGTTATAAAAATCTCATTAAATCGGTAATATCAATTAAAATGTAATGTACAAATAACCCTATTTATATAAGGCGGTAGTTATAAGTTCCACATTATACAAAACGTGCTATTCGAGGCTAAGGTGACATATAAATATAATGGAGTAACGTTACTAAGATTAAATATTTTGCAATGACTTTGGTTTTAAAATCAAATTTTAGCATATTGAATTTTTTTTGAAAATCAAAAAATTAGAAAATTTTAGACCGTGTTGTATAAGTACCGCATTATACGAGGGTTACCTGCTAGGAATATTACCTAATACTTGATATTTAATAATCAGTTAATTGAAAACCGGCAAAAAATAATTTATATCTAATATATCAAAAATATTTACTTTAATGGTTTAGAAATCTCGGAATCCATCGAAAAATCAATATTTGGAACAAAAGTTTTCTTATCAATTAAAACTGGTTGAGTGTTTACTTTAGAGGTAATTGAGGGTTCAGGTGAAGGATCATATAAATCATCAATAGATGAGGATGATTTAGAACTATTTTCTTCCTTATTCACTTCTTCATCGTCATCGTCATTTAAATTATACTTCACATTTTTAGCTGCATTTCGCTTCAAAACAGTTTCCCTAGGAATTAAATCGAAATCTCGAGCGCCGTCTACATCATCCTCAAGATCATCATTCTTATCTTCATCGGAATCTGATTCCCAAATTTCTTTTTTCTTTTTCTTATTTGGACTAGCATTTCTTTTTTTGTTGGATTTTAATTTATTTAATTCTTTGGTCGTTACGGGCTGTTTTACTTTTCGAACGAGATCTTTACAAGCTTCGCTGCTATTAGCACTACTGAGCCGTTGTGCCAGAGGCGCTTCTTCATAACATGTCGAATCAATAACATCAGGAGAGTTTATCACAATATCACCGTTTTCTTTGGCAGTTATTTGTTTTTGTTTTTGAGTTTCAGTTTTCTTCTTTTTCTTCTCAGCTTCTGTGGATAATTTTTTCAAATATTTCTCGTCTATTTTCGGTTCTATGCGAATACTGATTTGTGAAGGAGCGGTTTCTGCTGCAATTTTTATAGCCTTTCCACCTCTTTTACCAGGCTTCTTCACAACGGAACTCGCTATTTCTCGAGGGCTCTGATGTATCTTCATTATAAAATGTTTTTATTTCCTTTTCCAGAACTTCCAAATCACCTAGCCACATTTGTTCTGGTGATTTGTTTTCTAAAATGTCTAATTCTTTTAATTTCTCATCTCTTTCCTCCAATAAGCGCCTTCCTTTTCTGTTAAAAAATCTAAGATTTGCATCTGAAATAAATATGCATAATCAGGTTTGTCTGCGTCATTATCTTCATCGTTGTCATCTGGCAGTAGCTTTTCAACACTTTTCTGCCAAGCTTTAACTGGATCTGAATCATAATTTCCTGCAACCAATTTCTCATTCAAAACTGCGATTTTACCCTTTTCACTAACGAATTTTCCACTTATTTCATCTTTAATAAATCTTGCTTGGTTTTTTAATTTTGACACTTCAGCTGATAATTTGCCCAATAAATAATTTTTCCGTTTGACATACATTTCTAATCGTACTTCAAAAAAGTTGTCTAATATTTCGGTCTCATTATTATATTTCCGAATGACTCCCGCATTCATCGAACAATATCATGTTGTTTAACGTTAAAGGTGCTTGAGTTTGAAAAATTTATGGAAACCCATCGCTTCTGCCTCTGCATATTTAGTTGGTTTCATCTCCACAACAAACCGGACCGTTTTGTCCGTATTGTACTCTTTGTAATCAGTAATAAGCTCTGGAGTTTTATCATTTCCATGTAGATAAACCTCCATTACGTTCTCTTTGTAAGAATTAGTCCAAACACGAACAGGTAGCTCAGTTATTTCCAAAGTGGTTCCTCCAACTAGTTGATTAATTTCCCCATTAACCACATATTTATTTCACGCACCTCAACAATTGTTCCCGTAAATTGCGATACCATGGATGCATTTTCACTGGAGTTTCACCATTAATCATCCGTTTTAAATTATCTATACGTCTTTGGGGTTGAAATTAGGAATTTTAGTATTCCATCCAGTCCCGATACCATCACAACCATTAATTAGCACCATTGGAATAATTGGTGCATACCATTCTGGTTCAATAAGCTGATTGTCATCCAACAGATATTTCAAGACTGCCTCATCGTCATGGTTTAATATTAATTTTGTTACTTTATTTAGTTGGGTGTAGATGTAGCGAGGTGAAGCACTGTCTTTGCCTCCAGCTAATCTTGTACCGAAGTGACCATTTGGCATCAAAAGATTTATATTGTTGCTTCCGATAAAATCTTGGCCCAAATTAATTATCGTTGACATCAAGGACGCTTCGCCATGATGATAAGCTGATAATTCAGCAACGGATCCAGCTAATTGTGCAACTTTTAATTCCTTCAATAAGTTTCTTTTCAAACAAGCAAATATCACTTTTCTTTGGCCCGGCTTGAATCCATCCATCATACAAGGAATACTTCTAACGCTATCCAAATAGGAATATTGTATGAGATCTTTATTTATAAAGTCCTTGAATGAAATAAATGTTTCCCCCTCTTTATATAAACATTCTTCATCCATTTCTGACTCTCGACTGCTTTTACAATCTTTCAACCAAACTTTCAACCATTCTTTACGTTCATCAACTTTAGTTTTAGAAAAAGCTAAAACAATACTATCATCATCTTCTTCACCATTGTACCGAAATTTTATCAAATGACGAGTCATGTCGCTAAAATATTCTTTCGCTTCTTCACTAGTTGAAGTACCCAACCCCTTGTAATACTTTAGCCGCCATTTATTAGCATCTGGAGTATTCTTTGCCATTTTAATAGTTCAGGAAAACTATAGAATAATTTTTTTTGGCTGTCTTTGAATGCTTTCGCCATCGGCGTAATGAACTGTTGGATAAAATTGTGCTTCAATAAATTGGGCCATTTTGAATGAATGAAATTGATCACTAGGCCTTTAATGTGAGAACCGTCTTGATCTGGATCTGTCATTATCATCAGCTTTCCGTATCGCAAAGTCTTCAATGATTCTGGTGTTTCATACTTTTGACTATATTGTAAGCCAATAATTTTTATTATATTTGTAATTTCAGCATTTTCTGTTAATTGTTTACACCTGCCTCTCTTACATTTAATAATTTCCCCCTTAATGGAAATACACCATAATAATCCCTTCTATAACTCCAAGACCAGAAACAGCAAAGATTTAGATGAATCTCCTTCTGTTAAATTAAGGTACACTGTAAAGAGTTCTTAGTTCCGGCAAAATTGGCATCATCCAATTTTGGAATATCTTTCAATTTTCTATGTTTAGTTTTACTGTCTTCTTTAACGAATAGCGCCAACATCGTTATTTTTTCTTCTATACCACAATTTGCAACCTGAATAATTAAATTTGTTTAAATTAAATAATATCAAAAATTATAATAAATATCTCACTTTAATCTAATTATTTAAAAATTATTACTTTAATTTACTTAATTTTTAAATACTACTTTAACTTTAAAATTTTAGACCATTGATTACTTAATTTTAAAAATTAGGCATTAAATTACTTATTTGAACCTCAATTTACTTTAATTGAAAAATCTGGGCCCATAATTACACTAATTTAAAATTTGAACCTTAATTACGAGGGGGGGAGTAATTGTTGCAGGTGACATAACTGCAAGACCAGAAATAGCCAAAGATTTAGCTGAATCTCCTTCTGTTAAAATTAAAGTACACTGTAAGACAGTGGTTTCCAGCCCGGGAGGCGTCAAAACGTTTGGGAAAAAAATGATTTTCATACTATAATATCTACAAATAAATAAAAATATTTAGGCAGCGACTGAGACACGCAAACCTGTAACTTAAATAATTAAAAAGTTATGTCGGTTTTTCTAAGCTCCGGGCCTTTAAAGACTCCACGCAACCGACGATGTAAGAAAAATGTGCGCTACAGACGTAGGGTTAATTAGTAATTTAATATACCAATAAATTTACATGTTCGTATGTTATAGCAAAACCTTGTTTTTATTTTTTTAATTGTAGTTTTATTTTTGTTGTATTAAAGTTATTATTGTTAAAACGTGTTTATATTACTATATATAAAAAAGATGGGGAGGGCGCCAAGAAAAAAAATTTGGGGAGGCACGGTAGCATGAAGGTTGCAAACCGCTGCTGTAAGGAGTTCTTAGCTCCGGCAAAATTGGCATCATCCAATTTTGGAACATCTTTTAATTTTGTATGTTTAGTTTTACTGCATTTTTCGTCCAGTAAAGCTTGATTTTTGAATAGAGTCCACATGGTTAACTTTTCTACAATACCACATTTTGCCACTTGAGAACTGAATTTTTCATTTAAGATACATTCCAAGCCAAAATCTTTTTGGTTCAAAGTCATATTTTCCTTTGTTTGAGAATCAAAACATGGATTTTCTATTAGACATCTAACAAATATCCACATATTCATTTTGACTTCGGCAGGCTTCAACTTGACAGCTTGTTTTTTATTATTAATTTTCCTTTTCGCTTTTACTAAAGTCTACAGCCAACTGATCAGCCAGATAGTTAACATAGGTACCACCTTTAGCTGTTGCAATACTCTTGACAAAACTAACTTGGGGAAATTTTTCATTAACACTTGTTGTTACGGCAACTTCCCATCGTTTACCATATGATTCATAAACTACTTTCAACGGTTCTTCATTGGTATTAAGACAACTTTTCGTATACAATTCTACTTTTACGTTGATTTGTTTACTATTTAAAAAAGACAGTAATCCCTAGTGTGCATGCTGCTATATCATAAGCTCTTCTGAACAAAGCGACAATATCATCATTCAAGTGAGTCATACTAAATAGTTTTAGATCTGGGTAGAATGTTTTCTATAATAATCATTGAGTCCTTAAATGAAAATGCTCTTGAAGATATTGAAAAATTGTATCAGAAAAAGACGCAATTATAGCATATTTTACTTCGTTCGGATTCTTATATTGGTTCAATAAAGAAAGATAAACTCATGTGGGTGTATGACACTGAGAAAAATGAAATGGTTGAAAAGGTGATTACCTACATTCCAACTCTTTATAAGATTCTCGATGAAATTCAAATTAATGCGTCTGACGATAAAATTAGAGATTCTAAAATGACTATGATCAGAATTGATATAGATAGGTAATCCTACAAATTTAATTTTATCATAATTCATAAATCAGCTGTTATTAATTCTATTATTCTATTATTAATTCTTTTACTTCGCAAACTGTAAATTTCAGTGGTAATTTTCATGCATCAATTCAAGTTGATGTACCCTTGATGTACGTTAACTTTAATTACTATCTCAACAGACTCATATGAACCCGTTACAACAATTATTTAGTTAGCCGTAATTTAGTCAGTAGTGTTCAACCTCTGTACCATACGATTGACTTTTAATAAGTTATAGGGCAATATACTTTTATATACTTATTTTTACTGAAATGAGCTAATTTCATCGAAAGACACATAAAGGGTGGCAAATTTGCACAATTTAATGTATACATTACCTATTAGATATCTTATGGATCAAGCTTGGTACAGTCGAAGAAAGGAGATCAGCCCCCATGTATAACCATGGTGAGAGACCATGTTAAAACAATAAAAAGTAACTAGATGTAAGTGGTCAGATGAGTTCCGCTGCCAAAACTCATCTTGGCCTTTAACTAAGTTAGGATCCACCGATTACTGCTATATATATATATATATATATATATATATATATATATATATATATATATATAATATATATATATATATATATATATATATATATATATATATATATATATATATATATATATATACATATATATAATATATATATATATATAATATATATAGAGCATGACGTCTACATTACCAAATTCATTGATGCGGACAGGTTACAAGAGGATATCCAAAAGTTTCCACCCTCATTTTACCATGTTGCATTTGTAACCCTACATTTATGACGGGGAAAATAATTGAACTCAAATGGTTATTTGTTTGATGTTATACTAATAAAAAAGTTGTTGTCTGTTAGTATAGTTTTTTAACTGGAGTAGGCGGGAAAGATTTCGGGCGCATAACAAGTATAGAATAAAAAAGCCAGAAAAATATTCGTTCATCATTTGTCTCAGGAAGAATTTGTTATCACATTAGGTAATGAAGTGCTAAAAAATTAAAGTAGATTTAAAATCGCAAATTAATAATATTAATAATTTATTGTAAAAAATAATTGTACTTGATTCATCCTTTAATTTAATAAATAAAATTAAAATTGAAACATTAAATCTATGGTTCCAATTTGATGATTTCTTGAATAAGGCGAAGAATATTTCAATTTTCCTGAGTAAGAAATAGAAAAAAAAGATTATTTACTGAATTGACAGAAGATGAAGTAACAACAAATGTCGAATAATAGAGATATAATATTTTCAATATTACGATTGTTACGGTTATTGTACAAATTGAAGAAAAATTAGAAAATGATGAATTTTNCCAAGTGTGTGCCAAAATACAGTGTACCTTATATATTGTTTGATCTTTATTCTTACAAACATTAATATGACAATTAATGAAATAAAAAAATGATAAAAGATGAAACCAAAAGAAAAAAACTCAAATTAAAAATAAATTCTTAAATAAACACGGTAAAGACTTTATTAATAGAAATCGCCATTCGTACATCTTTTTCACTATATTTCGATAGCATCACTATCATCATCAGGTTACCTATATTCACTAGGGATGAATAACTATACTATATTGATAATATATAAACAATGTAAATAATATATAAATTTTTAAATCATAATTAACAATTCTAAATAATTATTTTCAAAAATAATTTTCAACAAACAATTATTTTTCACTTTTAAAATTCTTTAAAAAATATTATTTTAATTATTTTTTAATTATTTAACATAACTATTATTCAACATACATAAACATACACAAACTTAATTAAAAACATTCAACACACACGTATTCAATTTTTCACTGCATTCTGCACATTGATTTTAGGATTAAAAGTTCGCTTTTAAAAATAAATTATTATTGATTATTAATGGTAGCATAATGATCAAAAAAATAATTAAAATTGATTATATTAAAAATCACAAAGTTACCTGTGAATAAATTCATCTGTAAGAGTACAAGTTGAACCGAAATCTTTAGCATTCAAAGTCATTTTTTGCTTTTCTTTGTGAATCGAAACTTGGATTTTCGATAAGGCATTTTACAAATACCCACATATTCATTTTGACTTAGTGCAGCATTTAATTTTACAGCCTGTTGTCACTTTTAATTTTCTTTTTCACGATTTCCAACAATTTAGCAGCTGCTTGATCGGTAATATGGTTAACATGTGTTCCTCCTTCTGTAGTGGCAATGCTGTTGACACAAAGCTAACTTGACGAAAGCTATAGTTGATACTTGTGGTCATGGCAACTTCCCAACGATCATTACTTTCTCATAAATGACTTTAGTTCCTCCTCATTGCTGTCAACACATCTTTTCGTATACAACTCACATAATCTTTGAAATTTTTCACTGGGTATCTGTTGACCATTTAAATATACAACTATTCCATTTGTGCAAGCAGCAATATCATAAGCGCGTCGACTGAAAAGCGCAATAGTGGTCATCATCCAATTCGCTCATATTAAATCTTTGTAAATCTGGATAAAATGTTACGCAGGTGAAATCATCTCCATGACAACTTTCAATAATTGCGCGTTTTTGAAAAGTCATATTATTTGTCCAGGTCTAAATTTTGTAATTAATAATTTTGAAAAACTTATATATAAAATTTAAAGTAGAGTTAACAATTAAGTTTTCAAATTCGAGAATTTATGCTAGTGGATGCATTTTGACCTTGAATCGATACATTTGATCCAAAAATAACCATGTCCCTACAGCCTAACTCTCGCCTAATGATAAATAATTGGTAAAAAACAGATTTGTCGCACAATACGTAATTCTAGTGTTAATGCAGTTGTCAATATCAATTTTAAAGATAAATTTTAAAGTATTGTTTGTGCTGGACATGTGTTTTATCATAAATTTTATATTTTTCACATAAAATAATTTTAATGAATTTTTACTGCAGCAATTGTCATATAATTTAATTCTCTGCAATATTATGTAAACCGAAATTTTCCATATACAAATACCAGAATTGAGTAAATATTGTTACAATGCCGATAATACATGCCCTAAAGTGTTTATTCGCGCGAAAATAAAAAAAGAAACTTTTGTAAGGTGATATAACGATTATTTAAAGTTTAATCTTTTTTAAAAAGAATTTGAAGAGAATTTTCTAAAACATAAAATGAATACATAAAACCAATTGATTTATTTTAAACTACCAACAACCAAAAAATAAATCAATAGATTTCGTTAATGTAATAAATCTTCATTTAAAAAAGTTCTTCAGTTTACGAGCCAGTTATCGTATATAATAGCTTTACAAATTACCAAATGCACCCCGCTATATTCTATTGAGTCTAATTACAATAGTACTTTGTTTTCTCTCAATCATTTCAATTTTTTAAACAATATCAACAAATAGACCTAGTTTGATTGTTATAAACTATTTCTAGTGGTTCAATGCTTCTAGAATGCAACATTTCGTCGACTTCTAAAATTGTCATTGTAGAGCAATTTTTTTCAAATGTTGTAGGCTACACAAACTAGTTCTATGAGGCGCTGAATTAAATTTAATAAAAAAATTTAGACTATCAAAATTCTAGCCACAAAAGAGGAAAAATTCATTAACACATAGAACGCCTCAATGTTAAAAAACAAATATATTGTGCATCGCATATCCATATAAATGAATAAAAAATAATAAAAAATAAATATTTATCTGTTGAAAACTTTTCCCATATTCTTTACTAGACGTTTCTAGCGTTAATTTCGTGCTAAAGATATTACATAATTTAGCACCATATCCATTTCGGCCACCGGTAACTTGTTTTTTATCATCATTGAAATTAGTTGATGTTAAAAGCTGCCCAAATATCATCGTAGGCACAAAAACGTTGACATCTTTATGCTTTACAATCGGGATTCCTTTCCCGTTATTCCATATTTTAATCATTTTATTTGGTCTGAAATCAAAATTTAAAAATAAATTAAAAATAAACAATAATATCAATTTACTAACTTATCAATATCTATCCTAATACATGACATTTTACCATCTCTTATTTTATTATCCGAAGCATTTACAAGGATTTCATCATAAATCTTGTAAATGCCTGGATTATATGTAATTTTTTTTTCAATCATGCAGTTTTCTTCTGCATCGAAAATCCATAATGTTTTTTCTTCTGGCTTTATTGAACCAACATAAGAATCTGGTCTTAAAAGAATGTGTTCTAACTGACTCTTTTTCTGATAAACTTTTTCAATTGACTCATTTTCATCACCGCCTGTATCCATTCTTCTTAAATTAATAAATAATTAATAAATAATAAATAAATACTTACTTCAAAATGGTGTAAAAAATTTATAAAGATATATAATTAAAACAATAATTAAAATTATTATAAACAAGGAATTATTAATGCATTTTTTAAACAAATTAAATTATTTGTTTTTATATTATAAATTATATAAAAATGATTTGTACATTGCAAAATCAATTAAGTTTGTTGTTTTCTTAATCTTGCAAGATAAGACAATATTTAGAAAAAGCAAAATTTTAAATCAATTATGAAATACATTTGAAATAAATAAAATTAGCAGAAAACTCTTGAACCAATGAATTAGTTCAAAATTAGGTTCATTTACTTATTTGAAGACATAATTTACTTTAATTGAAAAATTTAGATCCTAATGTACTTTAATTTAAAATTTTAGACCATAATTTACCTATTTATCCTTAATTTACTATGCTTTTTATATTGAGGACCCTTTTGCATTGAAAATCCTAGGTTCAAGGAGGACCCACCCAATTTATCCGTAATTAACCTTGCTTTTTATTGTATTGAGTACCCCTTCTTGCATTGAAAATCCCAAGATCAATCGACACCCTCTCACTATAGTCAGAAAAAACATGTCATTTTTGTATAGGACCTTATTTGTATTGAAAATCTCAGAAAAAATAGGAGAAGAACACTGCAGTAATTACCTAACCGTTTGGGCAATCTCCACTGCCTCTCCCTTGCTAATAATATATTGTGTAAGCAAGCAACTTTAGTTATCTAGTAAATCGCCCATTCATATAGGGGTGGAAAAAATTGTTTCGCTTGTAGGCTATACACATTTGTCCATGATACATTACTATCATTTTATAACGATTTATACTGTTATATTGTATATTGAGCTCTAATTATTTAATTAAATCGTCTTTCCAAAGAGGACCTAAAAATGTTTTGCATGCGGCCCAAAACTCCTCTGTAAGCCTTCTTTCAATTAACACTCTCCCCTCCCCTTTAAAAAAATCTTTGGTAGGCCTACGCCACTGTTCTCATACCGTTTAAAATAAACAACGGGTTCCATCAAATTTTCGAGAGTTATGAAGTGTTCCGTCGCAGGAAAAGTTGGGAAAACCCTGGTCTAATTCAATTGTAATTCCAAATGGGACCAAAGTTTTTTTCCTGCGGCGCTATAGTGCTCCGCACCTATTTCACTTGTGTATGCAGTATAGGGGACCATCTATGACTCTTTGTATAGGGTCCCAAAATTTCTAGCTACGCCACTGGGTTGATCATGACGTGGTTGTTGTCAATCTCGAGTTTTGCTGTATATTTGTACAGCTCTATGATGCGAAACGGATCTTTGAATCTGGGTTTGAGGTTTGACTTGTCGATCGTTCTCATCCATGCGTGAGTTGCTGAGAAAAATAACTGTGATATATATATGGTTTGTACGACGTGGAATACGTGAACAACGGATTAGTATCTAAACTCAAGAAATGTTTGGGTGTTAGATTGATCTTGTCTAATGGTGAGTCATTGTAGAGATCGAAGAGTTCATTGGGTATGAAAGTGTTGGATCCAAACAAATGTTGTGAAGGAGACACGCCGCTTGAACATTTTGGTGTGTTCTGCCATCTTAGTAAAACAAATAGTAATGTTATGACCCATGAAGTTGAAGTTGAGAGTATTCTGAGAGATGCTTTCAAAGTCCGATGAGCGCGTTCGACGAGACCGTTTGCTTGCGGATGGTAAGAGCTGGTTCTTAAGTGTTTTATGCCGAGTCTGGATGTAAGATGTTAAAAAATATCCGACTCGAGTTGTGCGCCTTGGTCAGTGATGATGGAAGTTGAAAAGCTAGTGCGACCGTGTGAGCGGTGATGTCACGGACGAACGACCTCAAACCAGCGTGTTTTCTGATCAATCATTGTCAGGATGTAACAAAATCCGTCGTCTGCTGGTAGTTTACCGACTAGGTCAATGTGAAGTGTGTCGAATCTTGAACCCATTGGGAAAGGAGTTATTAGTGTTTAGTGTGTCGATTCAGTTTGTTTTGTGGGCAGCCTTCACATATGGACACCCACTTTTTACATCTTTGAAAATGAGATTATATGTGTCTTTTTGGCGTATGAGATGGTATGTGGACTTAATTCTTGGTGGTGCAAGTTGTGAATGGCGAAAAATGCTTCTTTCCAAAGACGAAGCGTGTAGGATTGGTCTGAGAGTGTTTTTATACATGTATCATAATGTATACCGTCTATTGTCTGTAGCGAGTCTTTGAAATGGACGAGATCTTCTGATGTCGGTGGGGTTGAACGGAGAACATCTTGAGTAATTACTGGGGTTGATGAGATAGATACTGAAAATGTTTATGGAAAGGATAGTCTGCGATCACATTATCTTTACTGAGACATGAGTCAACTTAATGTCGAAAGATGATAGGTATGTCATCTGACGATGTCCCGTTTGATGGGTCAGTGGATAAGAGGTTTGTGATAAGTGAAGACTGTGAATTGTCTACCTTCTAAATGTGACCAAAATGCTTCACAGCTAGAAAAATAGCAAGTAATTCTCTGTCGAATGCAGTGTACTTTGACTCTGCCGATGAAAATTTCCTAGAGAAAAAATTCTAGTGGGAGTGAAACATTGTCTTTAATCGATGAAGTACTACATCGGCGCTAATATTTGATGCATCTGTTGTGAGGGTGAATGGGAGGTCATGATTCGGGTGGTGAAGAGTTGTAATCTTGGATAGAGTGTCTTTGACAGTGTTGGATGCGTCATGTGTTGTGTCGGCCAGAGTTTTTCTTTTCTTTGTTGAAAGTGCTGAAGAAATACCGTTATGTTTGAACCGATATTTATGAATCTGTGACAGAAATGACCGATGTCCAAAATGCTACGTAGATATATGACGTTGGCAGTTAATGGAAAGATGCGGATTACGTCAATTCGTTCAGGAAAAGGTTCGCAACCCGTAGATGAGGGGGAAAAATCTTCGTCTATAGTTCAACGAGCCCCATTTCTTAAACACTAGGGTATTAGACATCAAACAGTTAGTATACCGCGAGGATACAGTTGCTGAAACATCACATTGTTCGTTGAAGTTAATTGTCCGTATAATTATATGCTGTAAGATGAGAAATTAAGAAAATTTTCTTCTGCATGAAATCAAGAGATACTCAATTTGTGAATTATTTCTATGTTGAAAATTTTTTTTTCATCCTCAAAATTCAAACAATAGTTATTATTGATAGTTTTTTTTCTGCTGATTTATGGAAAACTCCCTTGGTCAGTCGACAATAATTGAATCCAGATATTTGAAATATTTGCAGAAAAAAATTTAACTTCAGCCACAAAACAATCACATTATGCATAATTTCGTTATATTCTAAAGAAAATTAAGATGGAATAGAATTTTTAAATAATTAATTTATTATTATAAGAACTTTTTTCAATTTTCACCACATATTTCTTTTCAATTGACATTGTATTTATTAAAAAGCTTGACTATGAATTAGTAAAGATATCGATGTTTTTGATATTCACGAGTTTTCGGCACTGCCTTTTCAAGTGATTTTGATTAATTTATTATTATTATATTAATATTATTATATTATTATTATTATTATTATTATTATTATTATTATTATTATTATTATTATTATTATTATTATTATTATTATTATTATTATTATTATTATTATTATTATTATTATTATTATTATTATTATTATTATTATTATTATTATTATTATTATTCATCCGAGTCTAAATCACATTGTGGGTCGGCATCGTTGTAACTACTTGATATCTGAGGTTCTTCCTTGATTGTGATTGTTTGTGGATTTTTGTCCTCTTTGACGAATATGATGTAATCATCGCTGTCCATTAGTTTCATCCATTAGTTCGTCTGCTTCCATCTTTATTGAATTTTAATTCTCTTTGTGAGGGTTCGATATATATATCTTCCTCAAATTCCTCTGGCTCATCGCTGTTTTCTTCTATTGGACTGAGTTGATGGCCGTAATTTTCTTTTTGGAATGCTGTCATGTCCCACCTTATGACTTCTTCTTATTGCTTTTCGACTAAGAGGTAAATGACTTTTGCGATTAGTGTTGTATCTTCTGCTGAGAACGGTTCGGGTTTTTTGAGGATGTTGTTGATTGCTTTGTCCTTCTTCCATTTTGGATGTGTTGCGATTACTTTATATGCGAGATTCGATAGTTTGATTCTGTGTGGTGCTACATTTTTAACGAATGAGCACATGAACACATCTTCAGCTAACTCTCTGACTCCCATGACATTGTACAGATCTAATGTCAGCGTCTTAAGTTTCTTTATTATTTCGTATCCCACAATGATTTTTCCTAGTAGCAGCTTCTGTATGTCGATCAGCGCTTGGTATTCGTCTTCATTTCCTCTTATCGAATACTTGTCTGCTCTTGTCTTCTCTGGGTAATAATGTTGGATTTTGGTGCGTGGAGTCTCCTTTTTATTGTATACGATTTCCCCTCTAAAATTTCTGATGCATATCTCGACTGTTCTGAGATTGTTATTGATGTCGCATACTTCTTTGACATCGACGAACATGATTGCCCTTTGTCGTTCGGGGATTGACAACTGCTGATGTGTGAATGACATCCGTTTCGAGATGAAATCTTGATGTATCATGATTTCTGACTGTATCATCTCTAATTCTCTGAAAGGATTGGGTGTGGTTGGGACATATAAATTTCTATAGTCATCACACAGGGTAAATTGTTCATTTGGATGACCAAATTGTTGAAATCGTTTGGCACGCTTCGATTAGTCTTCATTGTCTTGATCACCACCGTGCAGTTGCTTGTTGTTATGATTGGAATTCGTTGTTGGCAAATTGAGACCTCCGTTCTGGTCATATGGAATAGTATTCTATGTGGGACTTTTCTTCCTTCATTTGCTGCTATATCTGCATTTTCGAACATATCATAGGTGCCTATTATATCTCTCAGCTTTATCCTTCGGGCTTCATTAAATTTAACTAAGTGCATTTCTCTTTCTTCGATTTCGCACTTCATTTCATTGGGTATGCAGACCTGGCTAGGGAAACTTCTGATGGTGATTGGTGAGCCGTCTGAGGTGATTTTATTTTGCAAATTTTTGTAGAAGCTGTGGTATAGTTTTTGATGGAGCAGCTGTATTGTTGGACTGGGCGTTGCATTGGATTGAATGGTTTGGGATTGACTCTGGTATTGTTAAATTGCATTTTTCTAAAAAAACAATATAAACGTACATATTTACAGCGCATTTGAGGCTTTACCTTATACGCTTCAATATAAATAATAATATAATATATGGGAATTTAAATATTATCATTGACCATAGGAATTGAAATTATTTATATTATTTTTAAACCAATGAGGACATTGTGTATTGTCCTGGCCTATACTTATCCAAATGAAAAAGCGTGGTACATTCTTGACCAGTCGGTGCCGATACCGCTGCCTTTTCCATTTGTATTTTTTATACACTTGAACACTGATGATAATGCTTGATGAAATTACATAGAAAGGCCATCGTGGTTTAGCAGGTTTTACTTGAAATGCTCTTAGCTCATCCCAGTTATTTATGAGAAGTTATATTTTCTATTGCGTGAAAAAGTCGCAAGTTTAAATTATAGTTGCATTTTTGAATTCACTTAAACTGAACTTTTTATAATAAAAATGCAAAATATTTTTTAAAATTAAGAACTCCGATCTTACATTGGTGGTTTCAATAGTTCCAGCCTAGGTCACAAAATCAGTAATCATTTTTAATAAATTTTCAAATAGACTAAGTCCTTAAACGATTTACTAAAGGTTAAAATTTTTATAAATAAAATTAAATTATATCTTTATTGTTTTTCTCAATAAAAAAATTGTTACTAAATCAGCATTTATTATATTATGCTATAAATTTGATTGGTTTACCAATCGTTTAAAATTTTCTTTGAAAAGACGTAAATTTTGTTCTTTTTCGAGTCCGAAAATTTGGATTGTCCGTCTATAATAGTAAGTTAACAACTGACTATAGAGATAGCAAAAAATATTTGTTACTATAACTCAGTTGTCAGATCCATGAACCCCAATCAAAAACGCAATGTAACCATATTGACACTTCTACAGTTAATGTAGAAATGCCTATAAAGCAGAAATTATACGATTTAATAAAACAAAAAACAGAAGGCCAGGAAAAATCAGTTCCACTAAAAAAAACAAAAAAAAATGGAAATATATTGTGAAAAAAGAATTGGAATACTTCCGCCAAGAGAAAATACGAGGAAAGTATATTCAAATGGTATATGATTATTTGATGACAATTCGTCCAACAAGTGTTGATTCAGAAAAGGTATTCTCGGGCTCTGAGTTATTTTGTATAAATATAAGAATAAAATTAGGAGATAGGACTTTAAATAATTAAAGTTTTTTGAGGAGCTATTTTTGAAAAAATGTTAATAAATAGAAGACTATTAGTTAATAAAGCTATTTCTGTGTCATTATTATTTTTTTTACTTTTATTTGTTTCTAAATTATTATTATAGTTTGTTTAGATTTATAATAATACATTAATCTTCATATTTTTCATATTTTATATTTTTGAAATAAAAATTATGAAATGGAAATTTAAACTTGTTTTTTTGTCAACTTTAATTTATCTTTTAGAAAAAAAAATTCCCGGTAATTTCTCGGTAAACCGGTAATTTTATTTTCATTTACCAATTTACCGGTAAATGAAAAAATCGGTAAATTTACAATCCCTACTCCCATCCATTTATTATCAATGAAGATCTTCCACTTGTTCAAGCATCTTCAACCAAGAACATCACCTACAGGAAATTAAATTTCTTAAGCTCATCTTCAATATCATTAACTTGTTTTAAAAGATGGGAAATGAATTTTCACGAAAGAATTAACTGAATGATTTAATAATGTTTTGACGAAGTTGCTGGAGAATTGGCCAACTCGTTGCATTATCAACAGTGCTTTCATTGGCAACCCATGGAATTGTATATTTTATGTTGCTTCTGTAATAAAAACATCTTTAATCATTCTGTGAAGAGATCTCGTGTTTGCCACGTGTTTTGTTGACGATGTTATTGTAATTTCGTTAGGACGGCGTTCTTAAAACACCGAAGGTTTTCAGATTTTGCAATTACCACAAACGAAATTCAATTTCATCCCGTGACATTGACATTATCGTCAAATGTTCTTTGGATTTCTTCCTCCAGAAGCATTTTCCTTGTGGGCGACAGTCATTCTGCTGTTGAAGCCCTGTTACGTCAGCATTATATATATTTGATTTTGGTGCACATTAAGTGTTTCATTGGTCTGCAATTTTTTCTTTAAAGCTGGCAATGAAATCAGGAACTGTTGAATGATTTGTAGATATTTTTTCCCTCAAATTATTAACAAACAAATTCTGTGTCGCATCTAGAAATTTTCCAGTCAACCAAGGGTAGCGGGAAAGACACGCCAATGTTGAGAGAAGAATGCAAATCTATATTATTGTTTCGTTTTTAACGGAGTTCGATTTCATTATTTCATTTAGGAACTACGTACATATTGTCATACACCGCAATATTTTCAATTTTATCCTTGATATTTTGAATAGGAGCAATGATTCACATAGATATGTTAAATGCCTTTGCAACTTCAGCAGGTTTTTGATGATCCGCAAAGCGACCGTTATCTAAATTGTATCATATATTTAAAATAAAAAATAAAATGGAAACAGAAATAAAATTAATAAAAATATCAAAACGACAAAAGTGCAAAAATTAGTTTAAAATTTATAAAATTTGAAAAATATTATTGTTCGAGTGAAATGGATATAGTTGAACGCCAAATCGAGAGACGAGCCCAAAACTTAGTGAAAAGCCCCAATAAAATTAAGTAATCGTCTAGTGGTAAGTCCGAGAGAAGTGAGGGAAGGTCGTATCTATCTTGATCGTATTTCTTGTTTCGTATTTCTCGTTTGATTAACACTTTGTCTCCAACATCCTACCTCCTTGCAGTTGTTGTTTCATCATTTCGTCTTTTACTTTCAATTTTCAATGGGATATCTTTCCTGTTGATTCTACTATCATTATACCATTTCGATCTATCAATTTTTCTACCAAAATTAAATTCAGCTGGAATTATTCCTGTTGTTTTTTGGATTGTCGCGTTGAGTGTATATTCTATATCTGGGATAAGGTCTGCCCAGTCTTTTGTATTTCCGTCTTTCAGCGAAGCATTAATAAAATCTCTGATTGTCCGGAATTGTCTTTCGATTATACCATTCGTAATATTATGATATGGGCTCGAATACACTATCTCGAACCCTGCATTTTTGCTTATATTCTTTATGCTATTAGCCTCGAATGTTTTCACGCAATCTACATGTAGTTCTTTGGGTTCTCCAAATTTTAGAATCCAGTTGTTTAACAATATCTTCCCAGTTGTCTCTTCATCCTGTTTATTTATAGCTGTTAACGAGATATATTTGCTGTAATGGTCAATTATTGCGCAAATATATCTTTTCCTGTTAAATGTTTCTTTCATTGGGCCACAGATGTCCATATATATTTTCTCAAAACGTTCGGATGCTTCAAATACTTTTGGTTTCTCTTTCATTTTTGTAGTTACAACTTTAACTTTTTGGCACGATTCGCAATTTGATATTGTCGTTTTTACTTCCTTTATTAGATCTCTCATATCAAAATTGTTTTGTATGTATTTGATAACTTTGTCAACTCCAGCATGGCACAATAATGGATGTGTTTTGTTAATAGTTAAATCCATCTTTAGATCCATCTTTAAATTTGCAGCAAAAATCTTGAAACTAACAATATATATTTAATCAAAGGATTTATAAATAACAAGTTTTAATTAATTCACAAAAACCGCAAATTCCAAATTATTAAGACAACAAGATATCTAACTCTCCCCTTCTTAAGACTTTTTCCACTTCTTCAGCCACTCGATTCTTCTTTCTTTCGTTCCTTCTTGTGAATGTAGTTCGACTCGATGAGGTGATAGAAATCTGGCGATTTTATATGGGCCATCGTATTGCATACCATCCTTGTGCCTGTTCTGCGGCTCTTTACGTACGATTACTTCCTCCCCCATCTCGAAAACACGAGTGCCCCTCTTTGTCTTATCCATAGCTCTCATAGTGTCTGCGGCTTTACTCGAGTTAAATCTCGCGTCTTCGATTCTTTCGCTTCTTGATATCTCGGCTTGTTTCAGGTTAGAGTGTAGGTCCATAAATTATCTCAAATGGTGATAAACCTGTAGCACTTTGTCGACTGCTATTTATAGTGAACTCTATTCTGGGTAGAAGTTCGTGCCAGTTTCTCTCTTCACATCCGCCTGCCAATGTTGCTGTAATAAGATCTCTTATCGTTCGTATGGCTCTTTCGGCTAAACCATTTGATTGGTGCTGATAAGGTGAGCTGAATTCCTGTTTGATTCCAAGTTTCTGTAGGTTCTGTCTTAGGAAATTCCCTTCGAAATTTCGGCCTCTATCTGTTAAAATGCTCTTCGGTTTTCCAAATCGATAGATCCAACTATTAAGTATTGTTTTGAAAATGGTCCCTTCGTCTTGCTTTGTTATTGCAGTTAAAGAAATCAGTTTGCTAAAACGGTCCACCATTACTACCATATATTTTTTTGGCGTTTATTTCCATGTAAGCCACATCTATAACAATCTGTTCTAGGAATTCAGAGCTATATCTAGGAATAAATGTTTCCTTGGTTCTTGTCTGATCGATCTTTCTCTTAGTGCAGATCTCGCAACATTGTAAACAGAGTTGGATTGTTTCTTGCATTTTCGGCCAATAAAATATCTTTTCCATATAATGAAATAATTTCTTAACTCCAATGTGACATAGTTCTTCATGTAGCGTTGTTGTTAACAGGCCTGCAAATGTTTCTGGGACTATTTTTGTTCTTTTCTACTGTTATTAATCCTCCATCAATTTGTGTATTTTTTACGTTAAAAGGAAAACAATTCTTTTTCTCCCGTGTACATCCATTTTCCAATATCTCTCGCAGCTCTCGAAACCGAATGTCCTTTTGTTGTTGTTCCCATACCTTTTCCATAGCTTCTGTTCTTTGGATAGTATATATATATATATATATATATATATATATATATCTAATCTTTGATTTTCCTTCCTTAGCTTCTTCATGTCTTGTTTGACACTGGGTGCAAACCATACTTTTTAATCTTGATAGTCCATCTGCATTTGAGTGTTCTTCGCCTTTCCGATATTTTAGTTTAAAATCATATTCCGACAGGTTAGCTAACCATGTTTGGAACTGCGGACTGATTGGCGTTTTTGTAGTGTTCATTAAAACCAATGCCTTGTGGTCGGTGCGAATTATGAATTTTTCCCGTACAGATATTCTCTAAAATGCATGACGTATTCATATACGACGAGCAGTTCTTTCCTGGTTACACAGTATCCCTTTTCATGTGATGACATATGTCTCGAGCCATAAGCTATTACAGATTCTTCTCCATCTTCTGTAATTTGACTCAAAACTGCACCAATGGCTCCGAAACTAGCGTCTGTGTCTAAGATAAAAGTCCTATCTTCTCTTGGAAAATCAAGGATAGGTGCTTCGCACAACCGTCTCTTCAGAGTTTGAAAGCTCTCATTGCATTCTTTAGTCCAATTTATATCTTTATCGCATCCAGATGTTGCAGCGTATAATGGTTCGGCGATTTTGGCATAGTCTTTGATAAATCTTCTATAGTAGTTCGTTAATCCGAGAAACGATCTCAATTGTTTTGAACATTTTGGTACTTCTGCTTTCTCGATCTCTTCCACTTTCTTCCTGTTTGTCTGGATACCCTTCTCGTTAATTGTGTGACCAAGGAAACACAATTCTATTTTATTGAATTTGCATTTTTCTGGATTTATCTTCAGTCCTGCCACTTGAATTCTTCTGAATATTTCCCTTAATAGCTCATCGTGGTCTTTTTGACTTTTACCATATACCAAGATATCATCTAGATAAACTACTACTCCCTTGAATAGCATTCCTTCTAGCACTGTGTGCATCAGTCTCTGGAATGTCGCAGGAGCTGTTGCTAAGCCAAACAGTAGTCTATTGAAGCAAAATTGTCCTTCTCTTGTACTGAATGCAGTCATTTCTTGAATTTCTGGAGCTAACTCCACTTGATAATACGCCTGACCTAAATCGATTGACGAAAATATTTTTGCATTCGCGAGACAGTCTAGTAAGAATTTGGTGTTAGGCATAGGAAATGACTCTTTTTCTGTTATGGAATTTAATCTACACACATCCTGATAGATCCATCTTTCTTCCCTACTATAACTAACGGGGCATTCCAAGGACTCTTGCAACATCGAATAACATTTGCTTTCATTAACTCTTTTATCAGTTCTTCAATCCTTTTCTCCATGTGCATTGGTTGACGTCGAGGATGTTGCATTATTGGGCCTCCTGTTATCCGCATCTCATGTCGAACTAAGTTTGTAAATCCCAGATCGAATTTCGATGCCATAAAAATTCCGCCGTATTCCCTGATCATTCCTTCAATATCTTTATTATTCTCACCTGCCATCGCCACTAGTGCTTTATTTATTCTTTCTTCATCAGTGTAAATTTTGTTTATCAATGACGTTTCTATATTATTGATTTTCACTAACTTTACTCCAAACTCTTTCATTGTATCAATGCCCCCTATGAATTCGGGTTTGATCTCTTTTACCACTACTACTGTGATTATTTTGGTCTTCTGATTCCATGTGGCCGGTATATTCTTGTATCCCATTGCTTCTTCACATCCAGTTGAAAAAACTCCGCACAATAATATCATACTACGTTTAAGTTCTGGTTTGCCTATTTTCTCCCACAAACTCTTGCTCATGACTGTTAAATTAATCCATAAAAATTTCCATTAAAAATTACTTAAAAAATTATTTCATAAAAATTTTCATTAAAAAATTTCAATTCTCAAACACCTTCTATTATTTTGTAATTAAATTTTAAAATCTTACTTTAATTTACTTATTTAAAATTTTTTACCATTGATTACTTAATTTAAAAAATTATTACTTTAATTTACTTATTTAAAATTTTTTACCATTGATTACTTAATTTAAAAAATTATTACTTTAATTTACTTATTTAAAATTTTTTACCATTGATTACTTAATTTAAAAATATGGATCATTATTTACTGTAATTTATTTTTTTTAGGACCATAATTTACTTTAATTAAATTTTTAGAACCAAAATTTACTGTAATTCAATTTTTAGACCCATAATTTACTTTAATTCAAAAATCTTAGCCCATAATTTACTGTAATTCAATTTTTAGACCCATAATTTACTGTAATTTAATTTTTTAGGACCAAATTATACCTTAATTTAATTTATAGAACCATAATTTACTGTAATTTAATTTTTAAGAACCATAATTTACTGTAATTGAATTAATTTACCACGTTTTTTAGTGTAGACCACCTTTTTCTATTGAAATTCTCAGGACCAAGGAGATCCACCTTAATTTAATTCGAAAAATCCATGCTTTTTTATTGAGACCACCTTTTTCTATTGGAAAATTTTTTTTGTATTGAAAGTCCCAGGACCATCGAGACCCCCTCACTATAGTCTGAAAATTCCTTGGCTTTTTTAGTGGTAGTCGGATTTTTGTATTGAAAAAATTTTTTTTTGTATTGAAAATCCCTGGACCATCGTTTTTGTATTGAAAAAATTTTTTTTGTATTGAAAATCCCAGGACCATCGTTTTTGTATTGAAAAAAAATTTTTTGTATTGAAAATTCCAGGACCATCAAGACCCCCTCACTATAGTCTGAAAAAATTGCGTAATCAAAAGTTGCAGCAGAAGGGGTAGCGCCCCCCTATTGCTGCAGGGCGCTCCTAACTACCTACTCTTTATGTATCTTACTTTTGGCAGGGTAAATTAAAATTCTAAGTAAAAAATGTTATTCTACTTTTGTTTCTTTCAAATTTCTTTGTACAAATCTTACTAACGCCTTATCTACATTATACTAGAAATTATCATGCAATTTTTATCTGGAAAAATTAGGCCTTAAGAAAGAATTAGGCATTACAGTGGCGTTTGGTAGAAAAATTTTGAGAAACATTGTTTTAATATATGAGTCAGTTTGATGTTGGTTTTAAAAATAGCATAATATTTGATAGCACTCCGGATGTATCGCACAAATATCAATTAACTGAAATTATTCAGTATGTGAAATTGTCAGATAAAAAATAAACGATTGAAAAGAGGTTCGTTGGTTCTATAAACACAACAGAAAAAACAGGGGAAGGAATTGCTTGGAAATTAAACCAGCATTAATTCAAAATGGTTTATCACCTCAAGATGTGCGTGGCCAAGGCTAGCACAATGGCATCACCATAGCAGGGAAGTACAAGAAAGTTCAAGTCATACTTCAAAGAGAATAATTGAAAATTTATTTAATAAAATTCTATAAACACAATCACATAGACATTTAATCTGAATCACTGCTAATTATTCTTGCTTTCTTATTGGTAGCAGTTCTCCTATTAAAACAAAAGTTATAAAATGGTTACAATTATAATTAAATTACTTTTCCGCAATGAAATCGAAATCACTGTCATCATCTTTCAAAGCTTCTTCCTGGTTTAAGCAACCTGGTTTAAAAATACTATCAGCTTCATCGCCAGAATCAATTTGTTTCCTCGGAATGTTAACTTTCTTTGCTTTACTATCGACTTTCGGTATTTTAGCAGCTGGTTTATCTTTACGCCTGAATTAAATTTGAAATAGACACGTATTGTATGCGATATGATATTTTAGGTGGAATTCAATAAATCAAAAAATTATATTTATTGATTAATTTCAAATTAAAAACTGCTTGTAAGGTGCTAACCATTAGGTAATTAAGTTTTATTTTATTTTCTTTAAGTTATTTAGTAATTAATTTTCATGCTTTTGATTTAATGACAATTTTTAAAAATATATATAATGTGTGCCTGTCTGTCTGAATGTTTGCTATACAAATCCAAATTTATGAAGATATCTTAACCAAATTTTGCACAGTTTCCTCTTTTACCCAGGCCGAGATTATAGACTACTTTCTACTCAAAAATTGGGTTACTTATTTACTTATACTATTTTTTGGTTACTAAGCAAAGTACCACTGAGCAGCATAATTCAGAAAACTATCAGGAACAACACCCTGATAAAACGGAGCCTATAGGGCACATTGTTCAAGGAAAAGTTGTTTATCGGGTGGGTTTGCATAGCAACATTTTAATTTCAGTGGGATAGAATGACATAGGGCGCGGGGAGACCATTGAGGGAGCGAAGTGACCTAGCATTCAACCATTAATGATTGAGGTTCAAATGCGTATGTTGGTTTTTATACCAGAAATTTGTATAACTTTGGACTTTAATGACTGCCTAGAACAAAGCTGGGTAAGATTTTCATAGTTTTCTCTTTCGTACAGGCCCAGATTACTGATAACACAATTAGACTCAAACATCATCAAGATTAACAAATATTTCTGAAATACAACCTGGGTTCTTATAATTTTTTCCCTTATCTGCCAATTTTCGTACATTTTATTGTGTGCCTAGTAACTTTATAAATTGCACATAAAGCGTGTCCTTGTCTTATATAGATTACGCGAGTTATTTGAGAAAAAATTAAATTAAACAAAACTTGGATTAAATCATATAAGTATTTAAAATTTATATCCAAGCCCTATTGGTATAAAGTGGTTTTAGGAGGTACTTGAGGCATATTTGTTATCTCTTTTAACCTAAATTTTTCCAGGTCACAAAAAAGTTGATTCTCTAAATTTTATCAAAAATCAATTAATAAACAATTAATTAAAATTATTCTTCTGACTTGGTATATCTTTATTAATGCTGATAAATTTATGTCACAAAACTTTTATTGAAAAATTTTTTTTTAAAAAATAAAAATGTTGCCATCACCATCTTGTTTAGGGTAAAAAAGTTAAAAGCTACACTGTTGATTATAAATTAAAATTAATAAATTTAACAAAGGAAACCGGAAAAGTATTAGAGAAATAGCAAATGAAAATCAATTAAACGAATCTACTTTACGGGGCTGAGTAGCGAAAGAATTTGAAATCTGATAATAGGAGAACTAAAAGGAATTTGCAGTAAATTTTGTCCTGGGTTGTGTAGAATTCATCAAAAAACTAAATAACTAAACACGAAAATATGTTAAACTTTGATCAAAATTCCAGACAATTTGAAAGAGAATCCGGAAAAACCATTACAGAAAAGATTCCAAATCAATATTCCTGCGTAAAGCTTCAAAAATGCACTTATTCGCCAAAAATTCTCTTAATTGGAACTAGGAATAGAACCCCAGATTTGAAGTAGACACCAACAAAACTGGAATGTGGATCTCAGGAATTTTTCAAAAATTACCTTGAAACGGTTATCTTGAAAAGATCACAGACATGGCTAGTAAAGGAATCTGTTTTGCTAACTTTAGATAGTTACATAGTCATGGTGAATGAAGTTAAAGATGAGTATAAGTGAAGATATAATAAAAAAGATTCTGAAATGCAAACAAAAGCTGGTAATATTAAGAAATGGATTGATCTACATCGAAATGGATTGATCTACATCGAAATGGATTGATCTACATCGAGGTCTCAAGATTCAATTTCTATAGCATTCAGAGAAAATTATTGGCAATTAATTTAATAAATTGAACAATTAAAAATAATTCATATTTTTTTTGAAATAATTTTTCCATTAATCCAAAGAGATGAAAATAAATTTAATTCTGAAATTTCCAAAATTTGATAAAATAATTTTATTGCAAAAATTGGTAAGCCAATATGCACTATAAAGGTTTCTAATGAATACGCCGGGATAAAGATAATCGGATAGAAAAATATTATTGTTTTTTTTAATATTATAGATATTTTATTATTTCATGCAAACAAGTGTAATAAAGGTGTTAACGAACGTAAAAAGTAGTATACACATAAAATTTATTGATTTTTTTAATTATAGAAAATATTTTCCAGTGGAACCGGGTGTAATAACTCGGAAGTCCTTACTAAGATTACGATTCCTTTTTATGAATAATAATGAAAAAAAGTTAGTAGTTTTGTCAATAAAAACGAAATTTTACAAAACTACGCAAAATTTTTTAACCGGCTCTTTTTAAACCATTTACAAATTGAATCTGCTACAGCCTGAAAATTTATACTTCACACTTATGTGCAATTTAAGTCAATTGTGTCCTCATTTGTAATTTTACTCCATATAGATAGAATGGAATATATTTCGTATTAGGCCACTAATAAGTATGCGATATTTAATTAATATTTATAAAATGACACAATTAAAGCTATTATTTAAATAAACGTCTTCCAATATTATATTTATAGTAATGATAATATTATAAAACTCATCCTTTGATTATTTCAAAAAAATTGTTATAAAAATCTCATTAAATCGGTAATATCAATTAAAATGTAATGTACAAATAACCCTATTTATATAAGGCGGTAGTTATAAGTTCCACATTATACAAAACGTGCTATTCGAGGCTAAGGTGACATATAAATATAATGGAGTAACGTTACTAAGATTAAATATTTTGCAATGACTTTGGTTTTAAAATCAAATTTTAGCATATTGAATTTTTTTTGAAAATCAAAAAATTAGAAAATTTTAGACCGTGTTGTATAAGTACCGCATTATACGAGGGTTACCTGCTAGGAATATTACCTAATACTTGATATTTAATAATCAGTTAATTGAAAACCGGCAAAAAATAATTTATATCTAATATATCAAAAATATTTACTTTAATGGTTTAGAAATCTCGGAATCCATCGAAAAATCAATATTTGGAACAAAAGTTTTCTTATCAATTAAAACTGGTTGAGTGTTTACTTTAGAGGTAATTGAGGGTTCAGGTGAAGGATCATATAAATCATCAATAGATGAGGATGATTTAGAACTATTTTCTTCCTTATTCACTTCTTCATCGTCATCGTCATTTAAATTATACTTCACATTTTTAGCTGCATTTCGCTTCAAAACAGTTTCCCTAGGAATTAAATCGAAATCTCGAGCGCCGTCTACATCATCCTCAAGATCATCATTCTTATCTTCATCGGAATCTGATTCCCAAATTTCTTTTTTCTTTTTCTTATTTGGACTAGCATTTCTTTTTTTGTTGGATTTTAATTTATTTAATTCTTTGGTCGTTACGGGCTGTTTTACTTTTCGAACGAGATCTTTACAAGCTTCGCTGCTATTAGCACTACTGAGCCGTTGTGCCAGAGGCGCTTCTTCATAACATGTCGAATCAATAACATCAGGAGAGTTTATCACAATATCACCGTTTTCTTTGGCAGTTATTTGTTTTTGTTTTTGAGTTTCAGTTTTCTTCTTTTTCTTCTCAGCTTCTGTGGATAATTTTTTCAAATATTTCTCGTCTATTTTCGGTTCTATGCGAATACTGATTTGTGAAGGAGCGGTTTCTGCTGCAATTTTTATAGCCTTTCCACCTCTTTTACCAGGCTTCTTCACAACGGAACTCGCTATTTCTCGAGGCTCTGATGTATCTTCATTATAAAATGTTTTTATTTCCTTTTCCAGAACTTCCAAATCACCTAGCCACATTTGTTCTGGTGATTTGTTTTCTAAAATGTCTAATTCTTTTAATTTCTCATCTCTTTCCTCCAATAAAGCGCCTTCCTTTTCTGTTAAAAAATCTAAGATTTGCATCTGAAATAAATATGCATAATCAGGTTTGTCTGCGTCATTATCTTCATCGTTGTCATCTGGCAGTAGCTTTTCAACACTTTTCTGCCAAGCTTTAACTGGATCTGAATCATAATTTCCTGCAACCAATTTCTCATTCAAAACTGCGATTTTACCCTTTTCACTAACGAATTTTCCACTTATTTCATCTTTAATAAATCTTGCTTGGTTTTTTAATTTTGACACTTCAGCTGATAATTTGCCCAATAAATAATTTTTCCGTTTGACATACATTTCTAATCGTACTTCAAAAAAGTTGTCTAATATTTCGGTCTCATTATTATATTTCCGAATGACTCCGCATTCATCGAACAATATCATGTTGTTTAACGTTAAAGGTGCTTGGAGTTTGAAAAATTTATGGAAACCCATCGCTTCTGCCTCTGCATATTTAGTTGGTTTCATCTCCACAACAAACCGGACCGTTTTGTCCGTATTGTACTCTTTGTAATCAGTAATAAGCTCTGGAGTTTTATCATTTCCATGTAGATAAACCTCCATTACGTTCTCTTTGTAAGAATTAGTCCAAACACGAACAGGTAGCTCAGTTATTTCCAAAGTGGTTCCTCCAACTAGTTGATTAATTTCCCCATTAACCACATATTTATTTTCACGCACCTCAACAATTGTTCCCGTAAAATTGCGATACCATGGATGCATTTTCACTGGAGTTTCACCATTAATCATCCGTTTTAAATTATCTATAACGTCTTTGGGGTTGAAATTAGGAATTTTAGTATTCCATCCAGTCCCGATACCATCACAACCATTAATTAGCACCATTGGAATAATTGGTGCATACCATTCTGGTTCAATAAGCTGATTGTCATCCAACAGATATTTCAAGACTGCCTCATCGTCATGGTTTAATATTAATTTTGTTACTTTATTTAGTTGGGTGTAGATGTAGCGAGGTGAAGCACTGTCTTTGCCTCCAGCTAATCTTGTACCGAAGTGACCATTTGGCATCAAAAGATTTATATTGTTGCTTCCGATAAAATCTTGGCCCAAATTAATTATCGTTGACATCAAGGACGCTTCGCCATGATGATAAGCTGATAATTCAGCAACGGATCCAGCTAATTGTGCAACTTTTAATTCCTTCAATAAGTTTCTTTTCAAACAAGCAAATATCACTTTTCTTTGGCCCGGCTTGAATCCATCCATCATACAAGGAATACTTCTAACGCTATCCAAATAGGAATATTGTATGAGATCTTTATTTATAAAGTCCTTGAATGAAATAAATGTTTCCCCCTCTTTATATAAACATTCTTCATCCATTTCTGACTCTCGACTGCTTTTACAATCTTTCAACCAAACTTTCAACCATTCTTTACGTTCATCAACTTTAGTTTTAGAAAAAGCTAAAACAATACTATCATCATCTTCTTCACCATTGTACCGAAATTTTATCAAATGACGAGTCATGTCGCTAAAATATTCTTTCGCTTCTTCACTAGTTGAAGTACCCAACCCCTTGTAATACTTTAGCCGCCATTTATTAGCATCTGGAGTATTTCTTTGCCATTTTAATAGTTCAGGAAAACTATAGAATAATTTTTTTTGGCTGTCTTTGAATGCTTTCGCCATCGGCGTAATGAACTGTTGGATAAAATTGTGCTTCAATAAATTGGGCCATTTTGAATGAATGAAATTGATCACTAGGCCTTTAATGTGAGAACCGTCTTGATCTGGATCTGTCATTATCATCAGCTTTCCGTATCGCAAAGTCTTCAATGATTCTGGTGTTTCATACTTTTGACTATATTGTAAGCCAATAATTTTTATTATATTTGTAATTTCAGCATTTTCTGTTAATTGTTTTACACCTGCCTCTCTTACATTTAATAATTTCCCCCTTAATGGAAATACACCATAATAATCCCTTCCTATAACTCCAAGACCAGAAACAGCAAAAGATTTAGATGAATCTCCTTCTGTTAAAATTAAGGTACACTGTAAAGAGTTCTTAGTTCCGGCAAAATTGGCATCATCCAATTTTGGAATATCTTTCAATTTTCTATGTTTAGTTTTACTGTCTTCTTTAACGAATAGCGCCAACATCGTTATTTTTTCTTCTATACCACAATTTGCAACCTGAATAATTAAATTTGTTTAAATTAAATAATATCAAAAATTATAATAAATATCTCACTTTAATCTAATTATTTAAAAATTATTACTTTAATTTACTTAATTTTTAAATACTACTTTAACTTTAAAATTTTAGACCATTGATTACTTAATTTTAAAAATTAGGCATTAAATTACTTATTTGAACCTCAATTTACTTTAATTGAAAAATCTGGGCCCATAATTACACTAATTTAAAATTTGAACCTTAATTACGAGGGGGGGAGTAATTGTTGCAGGTGACATAACTGCAAGACCAGAAATAGCCAAAGATTTAGCTGAATCTCCTTCTGTTAAAATTAAAGTACACTGTAAGACAGTGGTTTCCAGCCCGGGAGGCGTCAAAACGTTTGGGAAAAAAATGATTTTCATACTATAATATCTACAAATAAATAAAAATATTTAGGCAGCGACTGAGACACGCAAACCTGTAACTTAAATAATTAAAAAGTTATGTCGGTTTTTCTAAGCTCCGGGCCTTTAAAGACTCCACGCAACCGACGATGTAAGAAAAATGTGCGCTACAGACGTAGGGTTAATTAGTAATTTAATATACCAATAAATTTACATGTTCGTATGTTATAGCAAAACCTTGTTTTTATTTTTTTAATTGTAGTTTTATTTTTGTTGTATTAAAGTTATTATTGTTTAAAACGTGTTTATATTACTATATATAAAAAAGATGGGGAGGCGCCAAGAAAAAAAATTTGGGGGAGGCACGGTAGCATGAAGGTTGCAAACCGCTGCTGTAAGGAGTTCTTAGCTCCGGCAAAATTGGCATCATCCAATTTTGGAACATCTTTTAATTTTGTATGTTTAGTTTTACTGCATTTTTCGTCCAGTAAAGCTTGATTTTTGAATAGAGTCCACATGGTTAACTTTTCTACAATACCACATTTTGCCACTTGAGAACTGAATTTTTCATTTAAGATACATTCCAAGCCAAAATCTTTTTGGTTCAAAGTCATATTTTCCTTTGTTTGAGAATCAAAACATGGATTTTCTATTAGACATCTAACAAATATCCACATATTCATTTTGACTTCGGCAGGCTTCAACTTGACAGCTTGTTTTTTATTATTAATTTTCCTTTTCGCTTTTACTAAAGTCTACAGCCAACTGATCAGCCAGATAGTTAACATAGGTACCACCTTTAGCTGTTGCAATACTCTTGACAAAACTAACTTGGGGAAATTTTTCATTAACACTTGTTGTTACGGCAACTTCCCATCGTTTACCATATGATTCATAAACTACTTTCAACGGTTCTTCATTGGTATTAAGACAACTTTTCGTATACAATTCTACTTTTTACGTTGATTTGTTTACTATTTAAAAAGACAGTAATCCCTAGTGTGCATGCTGCTATATCATAAGCTCTTCTGAACAAAGCGACAATATCATCATTCAAGTGAGTCATACTAAATAGTTTTAGATCTGGGTAGAATGTTTTCTATAATAATCATTGAGTCCTTAAATGAAAATGCTCTTGAAGATATTGAAAAATTGTATCAGAAAAAGACGCAATTATAGCATATTTTACTTCGTTCGGATTCTTATATTGGTTCAATAAAGAAAGATAAACTCATGTGGGTGTATGACACTGAGAAAAATGAAATGGTTGAAAAGGTGATTACCTACATTCCAACTCTTTATAAGATTCTCGATGAAATTCAAATTAATGCGTCTGACGATAAAATTAGAGATTCTAAAATGACTATGATCAGAATTGATATAGATAGGTAATCCTACAAATTTAATTTTATCATAATTCATAAATCAGCTGTTATTAATTCTATTATTCTATTATTAATTCTTTTACTTCGCAAACTGTAAATTTCAGTGGTAATTTTCATGCATCAATTCAAGTTGATGTACCCTTGATGTACGTTTAACTTTAATTACTATCTCAACAGACTCATATGAACCCGTTACAACAATTATTTAGTTAGCCGTAATTTAGTCAGTAGTGTTCAACCTCTGTACCATACGATTGACTTTTAATAAGTTATAGGGCAATATACTTTTATATACTTATTTTTACTGAAATGAGCTAATTTCATCGAAAGACACATAAAGGGTGGCAAATTTGCACAATTTAATGTATACATTACCTATTAGATATCTTATGGATCAAGCTTGTACAGTCGAAGAAAGGAGATCAGCCCCCATGTATAACCATGGTGAGAGACCATGTTAAAACAATAAAAAGTAACTAGATGTAAGTGGTCAGATGAGTTCCGCTGCCAAAACTCATCTTGGCCTTTAACTAAGTTAGGATCCACCGATTACTGCTATATATATATATATATATATATATATATATATATATATATATATATATATATATATATATATATATATATATATATATATATATATATATATATATATATATAGAGCATGACGTCTACATTACCAAATTCATTGATGCGGACAGGTTACAAGAGGATATCCAAAAGTTTCCACCCTCATTTTACCATGTTGCATTTGTAACCCTACATTTATGACGGGGAAAATAATTGAACTCAAATGGTTATTTGTTTGATGTTATACTAATAAAAAAGTTGTTGTCTGTTAGTATAGTTTTTTAACTGGAGTAGGCGGGAAAGATTTCGGGCGCATAACAAGTATAGAATAAAAAAGCCAGAAAAATATTCGTTCATCATTTGTCTCAGGAAGAATTTGTTATCACATTAGGTAATGAAGTGCTAAAAAAATTAAAGTAGATTTAAAATCGCAAATTAATAATATTAATAATTTATTGTAAAAAATAATTGTACTTGATTCATCCTTTAATTTAATAAATAAAATTAAAATTGAAACATTAAATCTATGGTTCCAATTTGATGATTTCTTGAATAAGGCGAAGAATATTTCAATTTTCCTGAGTAAGAAATAGAAAAAAAAGATTATTTACTGAATTGACAGAAGATGAAGTAACAACAAATGTCGAATAATAGAGATATAATATTTTCAATATTACGATTGTTACGGTTATTGTACAAATTGAAGAAAAATTAGAAAATGATGAATTTTATAGTATTTTATACATTTAATTGAAATTATTTTGTCCAAAGAAATGATTTTGAATCAAAATAATGTAGAGAATTTAGGGGATATATTGGCAAAATTTAATATAATAATTATGATATAATATCTTCTGCAATATATTAATTTTATATACACTAAATGTGACGGTTACAAGTGCGGAACTCTCCTTTATATCTTTTCTCGTCATTTTTTTAATATTTGCGCCCTCTAATGTTAAAGAAGCCAATGATTCCTCATTAATATCAACATTAAAATTATTAGAAAAGAGGCTTCAAAAAAGTGAACTAATTGACGAAGTTGCACAAGCATCACCGAAAAACGAAATTTTGAAATAGCGCCATTGACTATAATATTAAAATGTATATTGTTTTGTGCTGAAAACAAGTTAAGGTTTCTTGGACACAAAAAAGACTGGTATATTTTTGAATCTTCCATTGAATCGCATGGTAAAAATCACACTAGCTATTTGTTGCCAACATGCGAGATTGAATTTATTAATTTGTTATCAGCGAAAGTACAAAGTGAAACAATAAAAGAAATTCAAGAAGCTTAATATTTGATAGCACTCCGGATGTATCGCACAAATATCAATTAATTGAAATTATTCAGTATGTGAAATTGTCAGATAAAAAATATACGATTGAAGAGAGGTTCCTTGGTTACATAAACACAACAGAAAAATAGAAGGAATTCCTTGGAAATAAAAGCAGTACCACTGAAATTATGAATAAGCTGTTTGAATAAAATATTTTAATAATATTCTTTTGTGCTCAAAATAACCATACGTGGTCTACCACAAAATCTCGGTTTTCGAATATCAATTTCATATATTTTCAGCAATTTTTGTTGCATTTGAATATATCGCATCAAATTTGTTTGATAAATCTCCAAATTAATTATTATATGGGAATTACCGAAACATAACTAAATGAGGACAAAATGAATTATTCAATTTTTATTTATTTTTCTATTGATTCAATATAAAACAAAAACTAATCAAATAATTTATCAAGTGTGTGCCTAAATGTAGTGTACCTTATATATTGTTTGATCTTTATTCTTACAAACATTAATATGACAATTAATGAAATAAAAAAATGATAAAAGATGAAACCAAAAGAAAAAAACTCAAATTAAAAATAAATTCTTAAATAAACACGGTAAAGACTTTATTAATAGAAATCGCCATTCGTACATCTTTTTCACTATATTTCGATAGCATCACTATCATCATCAGGTTACCTATATTCACTAGGGATGAATAACTATACTATATTGATAATATATAAACAATGTAAATAATATATAAATTTTTAAATCATAATTAACAATTCTAAATAATTATTTTCAAAAATAATTTTCAACAAACAATTATTTTTCACTTTTAAAATTCTTTAAAAAATATTATTTTAATTATTTTTTTAATTATTTAACATAACTATTATTCAACATACATAAACATACACAAACTTAATTAAAAACATTCAACACACACGTATTCAATTTTTCACTGCATTCTGCACATTGATTTTAGGATTAAAAGTTCGCTTTTAAAAATAAATTATTATTGATTATTAATGGTAGCATAATGATAAAAAAATAATTAAAATTGATTATATTAAAAAATCAAAAAGTTACCTGTGAAATAAATTCATCTGTAAGAGTACAAGTTGAACCGAAATCTTTAGCATTCAAAGTCATTTTTTCTTTTCTTTGTGAATCGAAACTTGGATTTTCGATAAGGCATTTTACAAATACCCACATATTCATTTTGACTAGTGCATCATTTAATTTTACAGCCTGTTTGTCACTTTTAATTTTCTTTTTCACGATTTCCAACAATTTAGCAGCTGCTTGATCGGTAATATGGTTAACATGTGTTCCTCCTTCTGTAGTGGCAATGCTGTTGACAAAGCTAACTTGACGAAAGCTATAGTTGATACTTGTGGTCATGGCAACTTCCCAACGATCATTAACTTTCTCATAAATGACTTTTAGTTCCTCCTCATTGCTGTCAACACATCTTTTCGTATACAACTCAACATAATCTTTGAAATTTTTCACTGGTATCTGTTGACCATTTAAATATACAACTATTCCATTTGTGCAAGCAGCAATATCATAAGCGCGTCGACTGAAAAGCGCAATAGTGTCATCATCCAATTCGCTCATATTAAATCTTTGTAAATCTGGATAAAATGTTACGCAGGTGAAATCATCTCCATGACAACTTTCAATAATTGCGCGTTTTTGAAAAGTCATATTATTTGTCCAGGTCTAAATTTTGTAATTAATAATTTTGAAAAACTTATATATAAAATTTAAAGTAGAGTTAACAATTAAGTTTCAAATTCGAGAATTTATGCTAGTGGATGCATTTTGACCTTGAATCGATACATTTGATCCAAAAATAACCATGTCCCTACAGCCTAACTCTCGCCTAATGATAAATAATTGGTAAAAACAGATTTGTCGCACAATACGTAATTCTAGTGTTAATGCAGTTGTCAATATCAATTTTAAAAGATAAATTTTAAAGTATTGTTTGTGCTGGACATGTGTTTTATCATAAATTTTATATTTTTCACATAAAATAATTTTAATGAATTTTTACTGCAGCAATTGTCATATAATTTAATTCTCTGCAATATTATGTAAACCGAAATTTTCCATATACAAATACCAGAATTGAGTAAATATTGTTACAAATGACGATAATAACATGCCCTAAAGTGTTTATTCGCGCGAAAATAAAAAAGAAACTTTTGTAAGGTGATATAACGATTATTTAAAGTTTAATCTTTTTTAAAAAGAATTTGAAGAGAATTTTCTAAAACATAAAATGAATACATAAAACCAATTTGATTTATTTTAAACTACCAACAACCAAAAAATAAATCAATAGATTTCGTTAATGTAATAAATCTTCATTTAAAAAAGTTCTTCAGTTTACGAGCCAGTTATCGTATATAATAGCTTTACAAATTACCAAATGCACCCGCTATATTCTATTGAGTCTAATTACAATAGTACTTTGTTTTCTCTCAATCATTTCAATTTTTTAAACAATATCAACAAATAGACCTAGTTTGATTGTTATAAACTATTTCTAGTGGTTCAATGCTTCTAGAATGCAACATTTCGTCGACTTCTAAAATTGTCATTGTAGAGCAATTTTTTTCAAATGTTGTAGGCTACACAAACTAGTTCTATGAGGCGCTGAATTAAATTTAATAAAAAAATTTAGACTATCAAAATTCTAGCCACAAAAGAGGAAAAATTCATTAACACATAGAACGCCTCAATGTTAAAAAACAAATATATTGTGCATCGCATATCCATATAAATGAATAAAAAATAATAAAAAATAAATATTTATCTGTTGAAAACTTTTCCCATATTCTTTACTAGACGTTTCTAGCGTTAATTTCGTGCTAAAGATATTACATAATTTAGCACCATATCCATTTCGGCCACCGGTAACTTGTTTTTTATCATCATTGAAATTAGTTGATGTTAAAAGCTGCCCAAATATCATCGTAGGCACAAAAACGTTGACATCTTTATGCTTTACAATCGGGATTCCTTTCCCGTTATTCCATATTTTAATCATTTTATTTGGTCTGAAATCAAAATTTAAAAATAAATTAAAAATAAACAATAATATCAATTTACTAACTTATCAATATCTATCCTAATACATGACATTTTACCATCTCTTATTTTATTATCCGAAGCATTTACAAGGATTTCATCATAAATCTTGTAAATGCCTGGATTATATGTAATTTTTTTTTCAATCATGCAGTTTTCTTCTGCATCGAAAATCCATAATGTTTTTTCTTCTGGCTTTATTGAACCAACATAAGAATCTGGTCTTAAAAGAATGTGTTCTAACTGACTCTTTTTCTGATAAACTTTTTCAATTGACTCATTTTCATCACCGCCTGTATCCATTCTTCTTAAATTAATAAATAATTAATAAATAATAAATAAATACTTACTTCAAAATGGTGTAAAAAATTTATAAAGATATATAATTAAAACAATAAATTAAAATTATTATAAACAAAGGAATTATTAATGCATTTTTTAAAACAAATTAAATTATTTGTTTTTTATATTATAAATTATATAAAAAATGATTTGTACATTGCAAAATCAATTAAGTTTGTTGTTTTCTTAATCTTGCAAGATAAGACAATATTTAGAAAAAGCAAAATTTTAAATCAATTATGAAAATACATTTGAAATAAAATAAAATTAGCAGAAAACTCTTGAACCAATGAATTAGTTCAAAATTAGTTCATTTACTTATTTGAAGACATAATTTACTTTAATTGAAAAATTTAGATCCTAATGTACTTTAATTTAAAATTTTAGACCATAATTTACCTATTTATCCTTAATTTACTATGCTTTTTATATTGAGGACCCTTTTTGCATTGAAAATCCTAGGTTCAAGGAGACCCACCCAATTTATCCGTAATTAACCTTGCTTTTTATTGTATTGAGTACCCCTTCTTGCATTGAAAATCCCAAGATCAATCGACACCCTCTCACTATAGTCAGAAAAAACATGTCATTTTTGTATAGGACCTTATTTGTATTGAAAATCTCAGAAAAAATAGGAGAAGAACACTGCAGTAATTACCTAACCTTTGGGCAATCTCCACTGCCTCTCCCTTGCTAATAATATATTGTGTAAGCAAGCAACTTTAGTTATCTAGTAAATCGCCCATTCATATAGGGGTGGAAAAAATTGTTTCGCTTGTAGGCTATACACATTTGTCCATGATACATTACTATCATTTTATAACGATTTATACTGTTATATTGTATATTGAGCTCTAATTATTTAATTAAATCGTCTTTCCAAAGAGGACCTAAAAATGTTTTGCATGCGGCCCAAAACTCCTCTGTAAGCCTTCTTTCAATTAACACTCTCCCCTCCCCTTTAAAAAAATCTTTGGTAGGCCTACGCCACTGTTCTCATACCGTTTAAAATAAACAACGGGTTCCATCAAATTTTCGAGAGTTATGAAGTGTTCCGTCGCAGGAAAAGTTGGGAAAACCCTGGTCTAATTCAATTGTAATTCCAAATGGGACCAAAGTTTTTTTCCTGCGGCGCTATAGTGCTCCGCACCTATTTCACTTGTGTATGCAGTATAGGGGACCATCTATGACTCTTTGTATAGGGTCCCAAAATTTCTAGCTACGCCACTGGGTTGATCATGACGTGGTTGTTGTCAATCTCGAGTTTTGCTGTATATTTGTACAGCTCTATGATGCGAAACGGATCTTTGAATCTGGGTTTGAGGTTTGACTTGTCGATCGTTCTCATCCATGCGTGAGTTGCTGAGAAAAATAACTGTGATATATATATGGTTTGTACGACGTGGAATACGTGAACAACGGATTAGTATCTAAACTCAAGAAATGTTTGGGTGTTAGATTGATCTTGTCTAATGGTGAGTCATTGTAGAGATCGAAGAGTTCATTGGGTATGAAAGTGTTGGATCCAAACAAATGTTGTGAAGGAGACACGCCGCTTGAACATTTTGGTGTGTTCTGCCATCTTAGTAAAACAAATAGTAATGTTATGACCCATGAAGTTGAAGTTGAGAGTATTCTGAGAGATGCTTTCAAAGTCCGATGAGCGCGTTCGACGAGACCGTTTGCTTGCGGATGGTAAGAGCTGGTTCTTAAGTGTTTTATGCCGAGTCTGGATGTAAGATGTTAAAAAATATCCGACTCGAGTTGTGCGCCTTGGTCAGTGATGATGGAAGTTGAAAAGCTAGTGCGACCGTGTGAGCGGTGATGTCACGGACGAACGACCTCAAACCAGCGTGTTTTCTGATCAATCATTGTCAGGATGTAACAAAATCCGTCGTCTGCTGGTAGTTTACCGACTAGGTCAATGTGAAGTGTGTCGAATCTTGAACCCATTGGGAAAGGAGTTATTAGTGGTTTAGTGTGTCGATTCAGTTTGTTTTGTTGGCAGCCTTCACATATGGACACCCACTTTTTTACATCTTTGAAAAATGAGATTTATGTGTCTTTTTGGCGTATGAGATGGTATGTGGACTTAATTCTTGGGTGGTGCAAGTTGTGAATGGCGAAAAATGCTTCTTTCCAAAGCGAAGCGTGTAGGATTGGTCTGAGAGTGTTTTTATACATGTATCATAATGTATACCGTCTATTGTCTGTAGCGAGTCTTTGAAATGGACGAGATCTTCTGATGTCGGTGGGGTTGAACGGAGAACATCTTGAGTAATTACTGGGGTTGATGAGATAGATACTGAAATGTTTATGGAAAGATAGTCTGCGATCACATTATCTTTACTGGAGACATGAGCAAACTTAATGTCGAAAGATGATAGGTATGTCATCTGACGATGTCCCTGTTTGATGGGTCAGTGGATAAGAGGTTTGTGATAAGTGAAGACTGTGAATTGTCTACCTTCTAAAATGTGACCAAAATGCTTCACAGCTAGAAAAATAGCAAGTAATTCTCTGTCGAATGCAGTGTACTTTGACTCTGCCGATGAAAATTTCCTAGAGAAAAATTCTAGTGGGAGTGAAACATTGTCTTTAATTCGATGAAGTACTACATCGGCGCTAATATTTGATGCATCTGTTGTGAGGGTGAATGGGAGGTCATGATTCGGGTGGTGAAGAGTTGTAATCTTGGATAGAGTGTCTTTGACAGTGTTGGATGCGTCATGTGTTGTGTCGGACCAGAGTTTTTCTTTTCTTTGTTGAAAGTGCTGAAAGAAATACCGTTATGTTTGAACCGATATTTATGAATCTGTGACAGAAATGACGATGTCCAAAATGCTACGTAGATATATGACGTTGGCAGTTAATGGAAAGATGCGGATTACGTCAATTCGTTCAGGAAAAGGTTCGCAACCCGTAGATGAGGGGGAAAAATCTTCGTCTATAGTTCAACGAGCCCCATTTCTTAAACACTAGGGTATTAGACATCAAACAGTTAGTATACCGCGAGGATACAGTTGCTGAAACATCACATTGTTCGTTGAAGTTAATTGTCCGTATAATTATATGCTGTAAGATGAGAAATTAAGAAAATTTTCTTCTGCATGAAATCAAGAGATACTCAATTTGTGAATTATTTCTATGTTGAAAATTTTTTTTTCATCCTCAAAATTCAAACAATAGTTATTATTGATAGTTTTTTTTCTGCTGATTTATGGAAAACTCCCTTGGTCAGTCGACAATAATTGAATCCAGATATTTGAAATATTTGCAGAAAAAAATTTAACTTCAGCCACAAAACAATCACATTATGCATAATTTCGTTATATTCTAAAGAAAATTAAGATGGAATAGAATTTTTAAATAATTAATTTATTATTATAAGAACTTTTTTCAATTTTCACCACATATTTCTTTTCAATTGACATTGTATTTATTAAAAAGCTTGACTATGAATTAGTAAAGATATCGATGTTTTTGATATTCACGAGTTTTCGGCACTGCCTTTTCAAGTGATTTTGATTAATTTATTATTATTATAATAATTATTAATATTATTACTATTATTATTATTATTATTATTATTATTATTATTATTATTATTATTATTATTATTATTATTATTATTATTATTATTATTATTATTATTATTATTATTATTATTATTATTATTATTATTATTCATCCGAGTCTAAATCACATTGTGGGTCGGCATCGTTGTAACTACTTGATATCTGAGGTTCTTCCTTGATTGTGATTGTTTGTGGATTTTTGTCCTCTTTGACGAATATGATGTAATCATCGCTGTCCATTAGTTTCATCCATTAGTTCGTCTGCTTCCATCTTTATTGAATTTTAATTCTCTTTGTGAGGGTTCGATATATATATCTTCCTCAAATTCCTCTGGCTCATCGCTGTTTTCTTCTATTGGACTGAGTTGATGGCCGTAATTTTCTTTTTGGAATGCTGTCATGTCCCACCTTATGACTTCTTCTTATTGCTTTTCGACTAAGAGGTAAATGACTTTTGCGATTAGTGTTGTATCTTCTGCTGAGAACGGTTCGGGTTTTTTGAGGATGTTGTTGATTGCTTTGTCCTTCTTCCATTTTGGATGTGTTGCGATTACTTTATATGCGAGATTCGATAGTTTGATTCTGTGTGGTGCTACATTTTTAACGAATGAGCACATGAACACATCTTCAGCTAACTCTCTGACTCCCATGACATTGTACAGATCTAATGTCAGCGTCTTAAGTTTCTTTATTATTTCGTATCCCACAATGATTTTTCCTAGTAGCAGCTTCTGTATGTCGATCAGCGCTTGGTATTCGTCTTCATTTCCTCTTATCGAATACTTGTCTGCTCTTGTCTTCTCTGGGTAATAATGTTGGATTTTGGTGCGTGGAGTCTCCTTTTTATTGTATACGATTTCCCCTCTAAAATTTCTGATGCATATCTCGACTGTTCTGAGATTGTTATTGATGTCGCATACTTCTTTGACATCGACGAACATGATTGCCCTTTGTCGTTCGGGGATTGACAACTGCTGATGTGTGAATGACATCCGTTTCGAGATGAAATCTTGATGTATCATGATTTCTGACTGTATCATCTCTAATTCTCTGAAAGGATTGGGTGTGGTTGGGACATATAAAATTTCTATAGTCATCACACAGGGTAAATTGTTCATTTGGATGACCAAATTGTTGAAATCGTTTGGCACGCTTCGATTAGTCTTCATTGTCTTGATCACCACCGTGCAGTTGCTTGTTGTTATGATTGGAATTCGTTGTTGGCAAATTGAGACCTCCGTTCTGGTCATATGGAATAGTATTCTATGTGGGACTTTTCTTCCTTCATTTGCTGCTATATCTGCATTTTCGAACATATCATAGGTGCCTATTATATCTCTCAGCTTTATCCTTCGGGCTTCATTAAATTTAACTAAGTGCATTTCTCTTTCTTCGATTTCGCACTTCATTTCATTGGGTATGCAGACCTGGCTAGGGAAACTTCTGATGGTGATTGGTGAGCCGTCTGAGGTGATTTTATTTTGCAAATTTTTGTAGAAGCTGTGGTATAGTTTTTGAATGGAGCAGCTGTATTGTTGGACTGGGCGTTGCATTGGATTGAATGGTTTGGGATTGACTCTGGTATTGTTAAATTGCATTTTTCTAAAAAAACAATATAAACGTACATATTTACAGCGCATTTGAGGCTTTACCTTATACGCTTCAATATAAATAATAATATAAATATATGGGAATTTAAATATTATCATTGACCAATAGGAATTGAAATTATTTATATTATTTTTAAACCAATGAGGACATTGTGTATTGTCCTGGCCTATACTTATCCAAATGAAAAAGCGTTGGTACATTCTTGACCAGTCGGTGCCGATACCGCTGCCTTTTCCATTTGTATTTTTTATACACTTGAACACTGATGATAATGCTTGATGAAATTACATAGAAAGGCCATCGTGGTTTAGCAGGTTTTACTTGAAATGCTCTTAGCTCATCCCAGTTATTTATGAGAAGTTATATTTTCTATTGCTTGAAAAAGTCGCAAGTTTAAATTTATAGTTGCATTTTGCCTGAATTCACTTAAACTGAACTTTTTATAATAAAAATGCAAAATATTTTTTAAAATTAAGAACTCCGATCTTACATTGGTGGTTTCAATAGTTCCAGCCTAGGTCACAAAATCAGTAATCATTTTTTAATAAATTTTCAAATTAGACTAATCATTAAATATTTTCCTATAATTTATTAAAATTTTTAATAAAGAAAATTAATTTATATCTTTATTGTTTTTCTCAATAAAAAAATTGTTACAAAATCATGCATTTATTATATCACTATAAAAATCTGATTGGTTTCCCAATGTTTAAAATTTTCTTTGAAAAGACGTAAATTTTGTTCTTTTTCGAGTCCGAAAATTTGGATTGTCCCGTCTATAATAGTAAGTTAACAACTGACTATAGAGATAGCAAAAAATATTTGTTACTATAACTCAGTTGTCAAGATCCATGAACCCCCAATCAAAAACGCAATGTAACCAGGTTGCACCAGTCATGCGGAACGTTGGTGATTTACAGTATGGAAGGGATTCAAAAACTAAAGGGGGAGTCGTCCGGGTCTGTGAAGCTCCGGAGTTCCTAAGGTTCAAGATGTCGGTAGATGACACTATCCTTCAATTGTATAGAGATGTTCCTCAAAACAAACCCGAACTTGTAATTGTTTGCTGAGCAACCACACCATATACCCAGAACACTTCCAAGACTATGAACATTGAGAAATTAAACTGACACAAAGTCGAAATTTAAAATAAACTACAAGATTGTTCACGAAATGTGAGTGTCAATTTGTTAAAAACTTTATTGGGGAAACGGGACGACACTCCGGCCGAAATTCTTTTATTATTTGGAGCATTGCCTGATCTACTCGGCTTACAAGAGCAGGAGCTTTTCTCGGCGACTATAGACCTTTTAAACAAGCCACCTGTATTGATAGCTCTGTTGGTCACTTAGGGGTGTGTCATTTTGTATTTTAAATACGTCAGGGGTAATTTAGATATCCGCTCGACTCTTTCCTAAGCACCTCCATGACTATTGCACTTTAAACCATTTGTGTACCCATGGCGGCGACCATGTTGGTAATGTACACAAAGGCGAAAAAACAATGAGCAGGTGAGCTCTATTACTAAAACTACTCCCCATTAAAATTAATCTGCAAAATTATGTGAATACTTGTGTTTTGAATTATTTTACATAGTTTGGATGGTAAATTGTTGGTACGTGTATTGTTCTGGATTGTTTTCCAATGTATTAAATTATTAAATTAAATAATTTTTTAATTTATAGATTGTTAGTTAAAATTAAAATTATATAATTATAAAAAGTATAATAAAATATTTTAGAAAACTTTAAATATATTTATTAAAAATACTCTAATTTAAATAATAATTAATTATTTAAATTAAATTAAAAATATACTTTTTAAAATAAAAAAAAAATTGTGCAAACTATTTATTTAATCTATTATATCTATAGCTTTTTCTATCCTACCTGACAATGACAGAATAACTGTCGAAATATGTCGTAAAACGGATGTACTTATAATTTAATTAAAACTTCTTATAATTAAATCATTGATGTTTAATTAATTATTAATAATATTTTGGTCCACGCTATTTTGTGCGGTTTTCAATCATAACATAGTAAAATTGCTGTTTATTATTTGTCAATAAAGTTTTTCATTTTCATCAAGAATTTTTGAAGTTTGCCCTATGACATGTTGATCTATGGACATTGGAAATTCCATTCAATAAATCTTATAATCTTTCATTTTTTCTACCAAATCACTCAGAAACAAAAACTAATTTATTTCCAAAAGATAAAAATAAAAATTAATTAATTCAAAAATATAAAAATTAAAACAGAAAGAGATCATTATCAAAGTCAAATGATATGAAACAGTATAAATAATTGAACTCGAAGTTTCATAATCTATGAACGGAGGACAACGGCCATGCACTAATAAGATGAAAAACAATTTCGCCCCTCCAGAATATTTAATGATTCTAATGATGCTGTCAAATGGCGTGACAGCGCACATTTACATTCACATCAATTATCAGGTTGATTCAGGTCAACTGTGACCACGCCAATAAATTTGGGTCTTCTTGCAATCTAGGCTCTCCTTTAAATTATCAATAGGTTATCCAACTAAGATAATATATATTAATCTCGATTCTCAAAAATATAATAATAATAATAATAATAATAATAATAATAATAATAATAATAATAATAATAATAATAATAATAATAATAATAATAATAATAATAATAATAATAATAATAATAATAATAATAATAATAATAATAAACAAATAAATTATAAGATATGTCTTTGGCGCAAATTTATTATGATGAGAAAATGTTCGATTACAAAATATTGTCAACGTAATATATTGCACTGGGGGTATTGCGGCTGGGGTAGACCAATAATCGACTATGAGTGAAGTCTCATTGTAGGCCAATTGTACGTCAATCTTCTAGGTTGATACATTGGCCGTAAATCGTCAATATTCGCTGCTCAAATGATGAAGAAGCGATTCCGTATCGATCGTTGAGACCTAATAAAAATCCAGACAAAAGATTAAGTCTAAGCTCTGTAAGAGTCCCATATCCAAATTACTATATAATTCTGACTATTTCTTACATCAACTAGAATCTCATAGGACAACATTATGATCACTTTTCAAAAAACGACAACTAAAAATGAATAACAAACTTAAATTAATGGCAATGGGAACATATGTCTTGAACTGCAACGTGTGACAATATTTGATGGAACTAATAAATCTTGCAGTATAATATTTCTTCAATTGTCGGCACAGTCAGTGATTGTATTAAATGGTGACATAACATCATCTATGTTCCCATATGACTGGGCAGTTGTATTTATCAATAATTGTTAATAATATCATCATCGGTTATCATATGTCCAATTGTGGAAAGTTCGTTGCAAACATTTACCCAATGTATGGATCTTCAGGGATAATTGAAGTTTTTGTACTTCTATACAAATGCTCCCAACTAGGAATGTATACCGTTAAACCGGTTTACCGGTAAATTGGCAAAAAAACACTCGGTAAATTTACCGGTAAATTCGGTAAATTAAAAATAAATATCGTATTTATAAATACCTAAAGTAAGAGTTACGAGTCCTTTACACGATTTACAAAAGGTTATAATTTTTATAAATAAATTACTTTAAATTACTTATTTTCTAAGTTAATTTGTTTGTATTTTGTGCGAGTTTTGAAAGCTAAGATAAGTTTTTATTTTACTATTATGCTATTAAATTTGATATTAACGTGCCACTTACCAAATCGAATAACTACACGTTCTGCAATATTATTTGGTTTTTTCGAATCAGGAAAACTAGGATATTTTTCATATCACCAAAAGAGCAACAATAATCAAAAGTATTGTGGATATACTTTCGATTATTGTTGTTGATAGTCAGATTCAGTTAAATCATCCTGATTTGGATACCAGTTTAGTGTCAGATAATAATAATATTGACACTTCTACAGTTAATGTAGAAATGCCTATAAAGCAGAAATTATACGATTTAATAAAACAAAAAACAGAAGGCCAGGAAAAATCAGTTCCACTAAAAAAAACAAAAAAAAATGGAAATATATTGTGAAAAAAGAATTGGAATACTTCCGCCAAGAGAAAATACGAGGAAAGTATATTCAAATGGTATATGATTATTTGATGACAATTCGTCCAACAAGTGTTGATTCAGAAAAGGTATTCTCGGGCTCTGAGTTATTTTGTATAAATATAAGAATAAAATTAGGAGATAGGACTTTAAATAATTAAAGTTTTTTGAGGAGCTATTTTTGAAAAAATGTTAATAAATAGAAGACTATTAGTTAATAAAGCTATTTCTGTGTCATTATTATTTTTTTTACTTTTATTTGTTTCTAAATTATTATTATAGTTTGTTTAGATTTATAATAATACATTAATCTTCATATTTTTCATATTTTATATTTTTGAAATAAAAATTATGAAATGGAAATTTAAACTTGTTTTTTTGTCAACTTTAATTTATCTTTTAGAAAAAAAAATTCCCGGTAATTTCTCGGTAAACCGGTAATTTTATTTTCATTTACCAATTTACCGGTAAATGAAAAAATCGGTAAATTTACAATCCCTACTCCCATCCATTTATTATCAATGAAGATCTTCCACTTGTTCAAGCATCTTCAACCAAGAACATCACCTACAGGAAATTAAATTTCTTAAGCTCATCTTCAATATCATTAACTTGTTTTAAAAGATGGGAAATGAATTTTCACGAAAGAATTAACTGAATGATTTAATAATGTTTTGACGAAGTTGCTGGAGAATTGGCCAACTCGTTGCATTATCAACAGTGCTTTCATTGGCAACCCATGGAATTGTATATTTTATGTTGCTTCTGTAATAAAAACATCTTTAATCATTCTGTGAAGAGATCTCGTGTTTGCCACGTGTTTTGTTGACGATGTTATTGTAATTTCGTTAGGACGGCGTTCTTAAAACACCGAAGGTTTTCAGATTTTGCAATTACCACAAACGAAATTCAATTTCATCCCGTGACATTGACATTATCGTCAAATGTTCTTTGGATTTCTTCCTCCAGAAGCATTTTCCTTGTGGGCGACAGTCATTCTGCTGTTGAAGCCCTGTTACGTCAGCATTATATATATTTGATTTTGGTGCACATTAAGTGTTTCATTGGTCTGCAATTTTTTCTTTAAAGCTGGCAATGAAATCAGGAACTGTTGAATGATTTGTAGATATTTTTTCCCTCAAATTATTAACAAACAAATTCTGTGTCGCATCTAGAAATTTTCCAGTCAACCAAGGGTAGCGGGAAAGACACGCCAATGTTGAGAGAAGAATGCAAATCTATATTATTGTTTCGTTTTTAACGGAGTTCGATTTCATTATTTCATTTAGGAACTACGTACATATTGTCATACACCGCAATATTTTCAATTTTATCCTTGATATTTTGAATAGGAGCAATGATTCACATAGATATGTTAAATGCCTTTGCAACTTCAGCAGGTTTTTGATGATCCGCAAAGCGACCGTTATCTAAATTGTATCATATATTTAAAATAAAAAATAAAATGGAAACAGAAATAAAATTAATAAAAATATCAAAACGACAAAAGTGCAAAAATTAGTTTAAAATTTATAAAATTTGAAAAATATTATTGTTCGAGTGAAATGGATATAGTTGAACGCCAAATCGAGAGACGAGCCCAAAACTTAGTGAAAAGCCCCAATAAAATTAAGTAATCGTCTAGTGGTAAGTCCGAGAGAAGTGAGGGAAGGTCGTATCTATCTTGATCGTATTTCTTGTTTCGTATTTCTCGTTTGATTAACACTTTGTCTCCAACATCCTACCTCCTTGCAGTTGTTGTTTCATCATTTCGTCTTTTACTTTCAATTTTCAATGGGATATCTTTCCTGTTGATTCTACTATCATTATACCATTTCGATCTATCAATTTTTCTACCAAAATTAAATTCAGCTGGAATTATTCCTGTTGTTTTTTGGATTGTCGCGTTGAGTGTATATTCTATATCTGGGATAAGGTCTGCCCAGTCTTTTGTATTTCCGTCTTTCAGCGAAGCATTAATAAAATCTCTGATTGTCCGGAATTGTCTTTCGATTATACCATTCGTAATATTATGATATGGGCTCGAATACACTATCTCGAACCCTGCATTTTTGCTTATATTCTTTATGCTATTAGCCTCGAATGTTTTCACGCAATCTACATGTAGTTCTTTGGGTTCTCCAAATTTTAGAATCCAGTTGTTTAACAATATCTTCCCAGTTGTCTCTTCATCCTGTTTATTTATAGCTGTTAACGAGATATATTTGCTGTAATGGTCAATTATTGCGCAAATATATCTTTTCCTGTTAAATGTTTCTTTCATTGGGCCACAGATGTCCATATATATTTTCTCAAAACGTTCGGATGCTTCAAATACTTTTGGTTTCTCTTTCATTTTTGTAGTTACAACTTTAACTTTTTGGCACGATTCGCAATTTGATATTGTCGTTTTTACTTCCTTTATTAGATCTCTCATATCAAAATTGTTTTGTATGTATTTGATAACTTTGTCAACTCCAGCATGGCACAATAATGGATGTGTTTTGTTAATAGTTAAATCCATCTTTAGATCCATCTTTAAATTTGCAGCAAAAATCTTGAAACTAACAATATATATTTAATCAAAGGATTTATAAATAACAAGTTTTAATTAATTCACAAAAACCGCAAATTCCAAATTATTAAGACAACAAGATATCTAACTCTCCCCTTCTTAAGACTTTTTCCACTTCTTCAGCCACTCGATTCTTCTTTCTTTCGTTCCTTCTTGTGAATGTAGTTCGACTCGATGAGGTGATAGAAATCTGGCGATTTTATATGGGCCATCGTATTGCATACCATCCTTGTGCCTGTTCTGCGGCTCTTTACGTACGATTACTTCCTCCCCCATCTCGAAAACACGAGTGCCCCTCTTTGTCTTATCCATAGCTCTCATAGTGTCTGCGGCTTTACTCGAGTTAAATCTCGCGTCTTCGATTCTTTCGCTTCTTGATATCTCGGCTTGTTTCAGGTTAGAGTGTAGGTCCATAAATTATCTCAAATGGTGATAAACCTGTAGCACTTTGTCGACTGCTATTTATAGTGAACTCTATTCTGGGTAGAAGTTCGTGCCAGTTTCTCTCTTCACATCCGCCTGCCAATGTTGCTGTAATAAGATCTCTTATCGTTCGTATGGCTCTTTCGGCTAAACCATTTGATTGGTGCTGATAAGGTGAGCTGAATTCCTGTTTGATTCCAAGTTTCTGTAGGTTCTGTCTTAGGAAATTCCCTTCGAAATTTCGGCCTCTATCTGTTAAAATGCTCTTCGGTTTTCCAAATCGATAGATCCAACTATTAAGTATTGTTTTGAAAATGGTCCCTTCGTCTTGCTTTGTTATTGCAGTTAAAGAAATCAGTTTGCTAAAACGGTCCACCATTACTACCATATATTTTTTTGGCGTTTATTTCCATGTAAGCCACATCTATAACAATCTGTTCTAGGAATTCAGAGCTATATCTAGGAATAAATGTTTCCTTGGTTCTTGTCTGATCGATCTTTCTCTTAGTGCAGATCTCGCAACATTGTAAACAGAGTTGGATTGTTTCTTGCATTTTCGGCCAATAAAATATCTTTTCCATATAATGAAATAATTTCTTAACTCCAATGTGACATAGTTCTTCATGTAGCGTTGTTGTTAACAGGCCTGCAAATGTTTCTGGGACTATTTTTGTTCTTTTCTACTGTTATTAATCCTCCATCAATTTGTGTATTTTTTACGTTAAAAGGAAAACAATTCTTTTTCTCCCGTGTACATCCATTTTCCAATATCTCTCGCAGCTCTCGAAACCGAATGTCCTTTTGTTGTTGTTCCCATACCTTTTCCATAGCTTCTGTTCTTTGGATAGTATATATATATATATATATATATATATATATATATCTAATCTTTGATTTTCCTTCCTTAGCTTCTTCATGTCTTGTTTGACACTGGGTGCAAACCATACTTTTTAATCTTGATAGTCCATCTGCATTTGAGTGTTCTTCGCCTTTCCGATATTTTAGTTTAAAATCATATTCCGACAGGTTAGCTAACCATGTTTGGAACTGCGGACTGATTGGCGTTTTTGTAGTGTTCATTAAAACCAATGCCTTGTGGTCGGTGCGAATTATGAATTTTTCCCGTACAGATATTCTCTAAAATGCATGACGTATTCATATACGACGAGCAGTTCTTTCCTGGTTACACAGTATCCCTTTTCATGTGATGACATATGTCTCGAGCCATAAGCTATTACAGATTCTTCTCCATCTTCTGTAATTTGACTCAAAACTGCACCAATGGCTCCGAAACTAGCGTCTGTGTCTAAGATAAAAGTCCTATCTTCTCTTGGAAAATCAAGGATAGGTGCTTCGCACAACCGTCTCTTCAGAGTTTGAAAGCTCTCATTGCATTCTTTAGTCCAATTTATATCTTTATCGCATCCAGATGTTGCAGCGTATAATGGTTCGGCGATTTTGGCATAGTCTTTGATAAATCTTCTATAGTAGTTCGTTAATCCGAGAAACGATCTCAATTGTTTTGAACATTTTGGTACTTCTGCTTTCTCGATCTCTTCCACTTTCTTCCTGTTTGTCTGGATACCCTTCTCGTTAATTGTGTGACCAAGGAAACACAATTCTATTTTATTGAATTTGCATTTTTCTGGATTTATCTTCAGTCCTGCCACTTGAATTCTTCTGAATATTTCCCTTAATAGCTCATCGTGGTCTTTTTGACTTTTACCATATACCAAGATATCATCTAGATAAACTACTACTCCCTTGAATAGCATTCCTTCTAGCACTGTGTGCATCAGTCTCTGGAATGTCGCAGGAGCTGTTGCTAAGCCAAACAGTAGTCTATTGAAGCAAAATTGTCCTTCTCTTGTACTGAATGCAGTCATTTCTTGAATTTCTGGAGCTAACTCCACTTGATAATACGCCTGACCTAAATCGATTGACGAAAATATTTTTGCATTCGCGAGACAGTCTAGTAAGAATTTGGTGTTAGGCATAGGAAATGACTCTTTTTCTGTTATGGAATTTAATCTACACACATCCTGATAGATCCATCTTTCTTCCCTACTATAACTAACGGGGCATTCCAAGGACTCTTGCAACATCGAATAACATTTGCTTTCATTAACTCTTTTATCAGTTCTTCAATCCTTTTCTCCATGTGCATTGGTTGACGTCGAGGATGTTGCATTATTGGGCCTCCTGTTATCCGCATCTCATGTCGAACTAAGTTTGTAAATCCCAGATCGAATTTCGATGCCATAAAAATTCCGCCGTATTCCCTGATCATTCCTTCAATATCTTTATTATTCTCACCTGCCATCGCCACTAGTGCTTTATTTATTCTTTCTTCATCAGTGTAAATTTTGTTTATCAATGACGTTTCTATATTATTGATTTTCACTAACTTTACTCCAAACTCTTTCATTGTATCAATGCCCCCTATGAATTCGGGTTTGATCTCTTTTACCACTACTACTGTGATTATTTTGGTCTTCTGATTCCATGTGGCCGGTATATTCTTGTATCCCATTGCTTCTTCACATCCAGTTGAAAAAACTCCGCACAATAATATCATACTACGTTTAAGTTCTGGTTTGCCTATTTTCTCCCACAAACTCTTGCTCATGACTGTTAAATTAATCCATAAAAATTTCCATTAAAAATTACTTAAAAAATTATTTCATAAAAATTTTCATTAAAAAATTTCAATTCTCAAACACCTTCTATTATTTTGTAATTAAATTTTAAAATCTTACTTTAATTTACTTATTTAAAATTTTTTACCATTGATTACTTAATTTAAAAAATTATTACTTTAATTTACTTATTTAAAATTTTTTACCATTGATTACTTAATTTAAAAAATTATTACTTTAATTTACTTATTTAAAATTTTTTACCATTGATTACTTAATTTAAAAATATGGATCATTATTTACTGTAATTTATTTTTTTTAGGACCATAATTTACTTTAATTAAATTTTTAGAACCAAAATTTACTGTAATTCAATTTTTAGACCCATAATTTACTTTAATTCAAAAATCTTAGCCCATAATTTACTGTAATTCAATTTTTAGACCCATAATTTACTGTAATTTAATTTTTTAGGACCAAATTATACCTTAATTTAATTTATAGAACCATAATTTACTGTAATTTAATTTTTAAGAACCATAATTTACTGTAATTGAATTAATTTACCACGTTTTTTAGTGTAGACCACCTTTTTCTATTGAAATTCTCAGGACCAAGGAGATCCACCTTAATTTAATTCGAAAAATCCATGCTTTTTTATTGAGACCACCTTTTTCTATTGGAAAATTTTTTTTGTATTGAAAGTCCCAGGACCATCGAGACCCCCTCACTATAGTCTGAAAATTCCTTGGCTTTTTTAGTGGTAGTCGGATTTTTGTATTGAAAAAATTTTTTTTTGTATTGAAAATCCCTGGACCATCGTTTTTGTATTGAAAAAATTTTTTTTGTATTGAAAATCCCAGGACCATCGTTTTTGTATTGAAAAAAAATTTTTTGTATTGAAAATTCCAGGACCATCAAGACCCCCTCACTATAGTCTGAAAAAATTGCGTAATCAAAAGTTGCAGCAGAGGGGGTACCGCCCCCCTATTGCTGCAGGGCGCTCCTAACTACCTACTCTTTATGTATCTTACTTTTGGCAGGGTAAATTAAAATTCTAAGTAAAAAATGTTATTCTACTTTTGTTTCTTTCAAATTTCTTTGTACAAATCTTACTAACGCCTTATCTACATTATACTAGAAATTATCATGCAATTTTTATCTGGAAAAATTAGGCCTTAAGAAAGAATTAGGCATTACAGTGGCGTTTGGTAGAAAAATTTTGAGAAACATTGTTTTAATATATGAGTCAGTTTGATGTTGGTTTTAAAAATAGCATAATATTTGATAGCACTCCGGATGTATCGCACAAATATCAATTAACTGAAATTATTCAGTATGTGAAATTGTCAGATAAAAAATAAACGATTGAAAAGAGGTTCGTTGGTTCTATAAACACAACAGAAAAAACAGGGGAAGGAATTGCTTGGAAATTAAACCAGCATTAATTCAAAATGGTTTATCACCTCAAGATGTGCGTGGCCAAGGCTAGCACAATGGCATCACCATAGCAGGGAAGTACAAGAAAGTTCAAGTCATACTTCAAAGAGAATAATTGAAAATTTATTTAATAAAATTCTATAAACACAATCACATAGACATTTAATCTGAATCACTGCTAATTATTCTTGCTTTCTTATTGGTAGCAGTTCTCCTATTAAAACAAAAGTTATAAAATGGTTACAATTATAATTAAATTACTTTTCCGCAATGAAATCGAAATCACTGTCATCATCTTTCAAAGCTTCTTCCTGGTTTAAGCAACCTGGTTTAAAAATACTATCAGCTTCATCGCCAGAATCAATTTGTTTCCTCGGAATGTTAACTTTCTTTGCTTTACTATCGACTTTCGGTATTTTAGCAGCTGGTTTATCTTTACGCCTGAATTAAATTTGAAATAGACACGTATTGTATGCGATATGATATTTTAGGTGGAATTCAATAAATCAAAAAATTATATTTATTGATTAATTTCAAATTAAAAACTGCTTGTAAGGTGCTAACCATTAGGTAATTAAGTTTTATTTTATTTTCTTTAAGTTATTTAGTAATTAATTTTCATGCTTTTGATTTAATGACAATTTTTAAAAATATATATAATGTGTGCCTGTCTGTCTGAATGTTTGCTATACAAATCCAAATTTATGAAGATATCTTAACCAAATTTTGCACAGTTTCCTCTTTTACCCAGGCCGAGATTATAGACTACTTTCTACTCAAAAATTGGGTTACTTATTTACTTATACTATTTTTTGGTTACTAAGCAAAGTACCACTGAGCAGCATAATTCAGAAAACTATCAGGAACAACACCCTGATAAAACGGAGCCTATAGGGCACATTGTTCAAGGAAAAGTTGTTTATCGGGTGGGTTTGCATAGCAACATTTTAATTTCAGTGGGATAGAATGACATAGGGCGCGGGGAGACCATTGAGGGAGCGAAGTGACCTAGCATTCAACCATTAATGATTGAGGTTCAAATGCGTATGTTGGTTTTTATACCAGAAATTTGTATAACTTTGGACTTTAATGACTGCCTAGAACAAAGCTGGGTAAGATTTTCATAGTTTTCTCTTTCGTACAGGCCCAGATTACTGATAACACAATTAGACTCAAACATCATCAAGATTAACAAATATTTCTGAAATACAACCTGGGTTCTTATAATTTTTTCCCTTATCTGCCAATTTTCGTACATTTTATTGTGTGCCTAGTAACTTTATAAATTGCACATAAAGCGTGTCCTTGTCTTATATAGATTACGCGAGTTATTTGAGAAAAAATTAAATTAAACAAAACTTGGATTAAATCATATAAGTATTTAAAATTTATATCCAAGCCCTATTGGTATAAAGTGGTTTTAGGAGGTACTTGAGGCATATTTGTTATCTCTTTTAACCTAAATTTTTCCAGGTCACAAAAAAGTTGATTCTCTAAATTTTATCAAAAATCAATTAATAAACAATTAATTAAAATTATTCTTCTGACTTGGTATATCTTTATTAATGCTGATAAATTTATGTCACAAAACTTTTATTGAAAAATTTTTTTTTAAAAAATAAAAATGTTGCCATCACCATCTTGTTTAGGGTAAAAAAGTTAAAAGCTACACTGTTGATTATAAATTAAAATTAATAAATTTAACAAAGGAAACCGGAAAAGTATTAGAGAAATAGCAAATGAAAATCGATTAAACGAATCTACTTTACGGGGCTGAGTAGCGAAAGAATTTGAAATCTGATAATAGGAGAACTAAAAGGAATTTGCAGTAAATTTTGTCCTGGGTTGTGTAGAATTCATCAAAAAACTAAATAACTAAACACGAAAATATGTTAAACTTTGATCAAAATTCCAGACAATTTGAAAGAGAATCCGGAAAAACCATTACAGAAAAGATTCCAAATCAATATTCCTGCGTAAAGCTTCAAAAATGCACTTATTCGCCAAAAATTCTCTTAATTGGAACTAGGAATAGAACCCCAGATTTGAAGTAGACACCAACAAAACTGGAATGTGGATCTCAGGAATTTTTCAAAAATTACCTTGAAACGGTTATCTTGAAAAGATCACAGACATGGCTAGTAAAGGAATCTGTTTTGCTAACTTTAGATAGTTACATAGTCATGGTGAATGAAGTTAAAGATGAGTATAAGTGAAGATATAATAAAAAAGATTCTGAAATGCAAACAAAAGCTGGTAATATTAAGAAATGGATTGATCTACATCGAAATGGATTGATCTACATCGAGGTCTCAAGATTCAATTTCTATAGCATTCAGAGAAAATTATTGGCAATTAATTTAATAAATTGAACAATTAAAAATAATTCATATTTTTTTTGAAATAATTTTTCCATTAATCCAAAGAGATGAAAATAAATTTAATTCTGAAATTTCCAGAATTTGATAAAATAATTTTATTGCAAAAATTGGTAAGCCAATATGCACTATAAAGGTTTCTAATGAATACGCCGGGATAAAGATAATCGGATAGAAAAATATTATTGTTTTTTTTAATATTATAGATATTTTATTATTTCATGCAAACAAGTGTAATAAAGGTGTTAACGAACGTAAAAAGTAGTATACACATAAAATTTATTGATTTTTTTAATTATAGAAAATATTTTCCAGTGGAACCGGGTGTAATAACTCGGAAGTCCTTACTAAGATTACGATTCCTTTTTATGAATAATAATGAAAAAAAGTTAGTAGTTTTGTCAATAAAAACGAAATTTTACAAAACTACGCAAAATTTTTTAACCGGCTCTTTTTAAACCATTTACAAATTGAATCTGCTACAGCCTGAAAATTTATACTTCACACTTATGTGCAATTAAAGTCAATTGTGTCCTCATTTGTAATTTTACTCCATATAGATAGAATGGAATATATTTCGTATTAGGCCACTAATAAGTATGCGATATTTAATTAATATTTATAAAATTATAAAATGACACAATTAAAGCTATTATTTAAATAAACGTCTTCCAATATTATATTTATAGTAATGATAATATTATAAAACTCATCCTTTGATTATTTCAAAAAAATTGTTATAAAAATCTCATTAAATCGGTAATATCAATTAAAATGTAATGTACAAATAACCCTATTTATATAAGGCGGTAGTTATAAGTTCCACATTATACAAAACGTGCTATTCGAGGCTAAGGTGACATATAAATATAATGGAGTAACGTTACTAAGATTAAATATTTTGCAATGACTTTGGTTTTAAAATCAAATTTTAGCATATTGAATTTTTTTTGAAAATCAAAAAATTAGAAAATTTTAGACTGTGTTGTATAAGTACCGCATTATACGAGGGTTACCTGCTAGGAATATTACCGAATACTTGATATTTAATAATCAGTTAATTGAAAACCGGCAAAAAATAATTTATACCTAATATATCAAAAATATTTACTTTAATGGTTTAGAAATCTCGGAATCCATCGAAAAATCAATATTTGGAACAAAAGTTTTCTTATCAATTAAAACTGGTTGAGTGTTTACTTTAGAGGTAATTGAGGGTTCAGGTGAAGGATCATATAAATCATCAATAGATAAGGATGATTTAGAACTATTTTCTTCCTTATTCACTTCTTCATCGTCATCGTCATTTAAATTATACTTCACATTTTTAGCTGCATTTCGCTTCAAAACAGTTTCCCTAGGAATTAAATCGAAATCTCGAGCGCCGTCTACATCATCCTCAAGATCATCATTCTTATCTTCATCGGAATCTGATTCCCAAATTTCTTTTTTCTTTTTCTTATTTGGACTAGCATTTCTTTTTTTGTTGGATTTTAATTTATTTAATTCTTTGGTCGTTACGGGCTGTTTTACTTTTCGAACGAGATCTTTACAAGCTTCGCTGCTATTAGCACTACTGAGCCGTTGTGCCAGAGGCGCTTCTTCATAACATGTCGAATCAATAACATCAGGAGAGTTTATCACAATATCACCGTTTTCTTTGGCAGTTATTTGTTTTTGTTTTTGAGTTTCAGTTTTCTTCTTTTTCTTCTCAGCTTCTGTGGATAATTTTTTCAAATATTTCTCGCCTATTTTCGGTTCTATGCGATTAAAGATTTGTGAAGGAGCGGTTTCTGCTGCAATTTTTATAGCTTTTCCACCACTTTTACCAGGCTTCTTCACAACGGAACTCGCTATTTCTCGAGGCTCTGATGTATCTTCATTATAAAATGTTTTTATTTCCTTTTCCAGAACTTCCAAATCACCTAGCCATATTTGTTCTGGTGATTTGTTTCTTATAATGTCTAATTCTTTTAATTTCTCATCTATTTCATCCAATAAAGCGCCTTCCTTTTCTGTTAAAAAATCTAAGATTTGCATCTGAAATAAATATGCATAATCAGGTTTGTCTGCGTCATTATCTTCATCGTTGTCATCTGGCAGTAGCTTTTCAACACTTTTCTGCCAAGCTTTAACTGGATCTGAATCATAATTTCCTGCAACCAATTTCTCATTCAAAACTGCGATTTTACCATTTTCACTAACGAATTTTCCACTTATTTCATCTTTAATAAATCTTGCTTGGTTTTGTAATTTTGACACTTCAGCTGATAATTTGCCCAATAAATAATTTTTCCGTTTGACATACATTTCTAATCGTACTTTAAAAAAGTTGTCTAATATTTCGGTCTCATTATTATATTTCCGAATGACTCCGCATTCATCGAACAATATCATGTTGCTTAACGTTAAAGGTGTTTGGAGTTTGAAAAATTTATGTAAACCCATCGCTTCTGCCTCTGCATATTCAGTTGGATTCATCTCCACAACAAACCGGACCGTTTTGTCCGTATTGTACTCTTTGTAATCAGTAATAACCGCGGGAGTTTTATCATTTCCATGTAGATAAAACTCCATTACGTTCTCTTTGTAAGAATTAGTCCAAACACGAACAGGTAGCTCAGTATTTCCTCCAACTAGTTGATTAATTTCCCCATTAACCACATATTTATTTTCACACACCTCAACAATTGTTCCCGTAAAATTGCGATACCATGGATGCATTTTCACTGGAGTTTCACCATTAATCATCCGTTTTAAATTATCTATCACCTTTTCGGGGTTGAAATTAGGAAATCATCTTTCTGACAACTATTAATAATTGGGTCACTTGCAACACCCATATTATTTGTCCAGGTCTAAATTTTGTAATTAATAATTTTGAAAAACTTATATATAAAATTTAAAGTAGAGTTAACAATTAAGTTTCAAATTCGAGAATTTATGCTAGTGGATGCATTTTGACCTTGAATCGATACATTTGATCCAAAAATAACCATGTCCCTACAGCCTAACTCTCGCCTAATGGTAAATAATTGGTAAAAACAGATTTGTCGCACAATACGTAATTCTAGTGTTAATGCAGTTGTCAATATCAATTTTAAAAGATAAATTTTAAAGTATTGTTTGTGCTGGACATGTGTTTTATCATAAATTTTATATTTTTCACATAAAATAATTTTAATGAATTTTTACTGCAGCAATTGTCATATAATTTAATTCTCTGCAATATTATGTAAACCGAAATTTTCCATATACAAATACCAGAATTGAGTAAATATTGTTACAAATGACGATAATAACATGCCCTAAAGTGTTTATTCGCGCGAAAATAAAAAAGAAACTTTTATAAGGTGATATAACGATTATTTAAAGTTTAATCTTTTTTAAAAAGAATCTGAAGAGAATTTTCTAAAACATATAAAATGAATACATAAAACCGTTTTTGTTTTATTTTAAACTACCAACAATCAAAAAATAAATCAATAGATTTCGTTAATGTAATAAATCTTCATTTAAAAAAGTTCTTCAGTTTACGAGCCAGTTATCGTATATAATAGCTTTACAAATTACCAAATGCACCCGCTATATTCTATTGAGTCTAATTACAATAGTACTTTGTTTTCTCTCAATCATTTCAATTTTTTTAAACAATATCAACAAATAGACCTAGTTTGATTGTTATAAACTATTTGTAGTGGTTCAATGCTTCTAGAATGCAACATTTCGTCGACTTCTAAAATTTTCATTGTAGAGCAATTTTTTTCAAATGTTGTAGGCTACACAAACTAGTTCTATGAGGCGCTGAATTAAATTTAATAAAAAAATTTAGACTATCAAAATTCTAGCCACAAAAGAGGAAAAATTCATTAACACATAGAACGCCTCAATGTTAAAAAACAAATATATTGTGCATCGCATATCCATATAAATGAATAAAAAATAATAAAAAATAAATATTTACCTGTTGAAAACTTTTCCCATATTCTTTACTAGACGTTTCTAGCGTTAATTTCGTGCTAAAGATATTACATAATTTAGCACCATATCCATTTCGGCCACCGGTAACTTGTTTTTTATCATCATTGAAATTAGTTGATGTTAAAAACGGTCCAAATATCATCGTAGGCACATGAACGTTGACATCTGTATGCATTACAACCGGGATTCCTTTCCCGTTATTCCATATTCTAATCATATTCTTTGGTCTGAAATCAAAATTTAAAAATAAATTAAAAATAAACAATAATATCAATTTACTAACTTATCAATATCTATCCTAATACATGACATTTTACCATCTCTTATTTTATTATCCGAAGCATTTACAAGGATTTCATCATAAATCATGTAAATGCCTGGATTATATGTAATTTTTTTTTCAATCATGCAGTTTTCTTCTGCATCGAAAATCCATAATGTTTTTTCTTCTGGCTTCATGGAAATACTTTTAATTAAAACATCGAGTCCAAACTTAGCCATTTTCTGATTAAGTATTTCATTTTCATCATTATCTGTAGCCATTCTTCTTAAAGTTATAAATAATAAATAAATAATAAATAAATACTTAATAAATACTTACTTCAAAATGGTGTAATAAAAAATTTATAAAGATATATAATTAAAACAATAATTTTAAATTATTATGAACTAATGAATTATTAATGTACTTTTTAAAACAAATGAAATATAAAAAATTATTTGTACATTGTAAAATCAATTAAGTTTGTTGTTTTCTTAATCTTGCAAGATAAGACAATATTTAGAAAAAGCAAAATTTTAAATCAATTATGAAAATACATTTGAAATAAAATAAAATTAGCAGAAAACTCTTGGACCAATGAATTAGTTCAAAATTAGTTCATTTACTTATTTGAAGACATAATTTACTTTAATTGAAAAATTTAGATCCTAATGTACTTTAATTTAAAATTTTAGACCATAATTTAGCTATTTATCCTTAATTTACTATGCTTTTTATATTGAGGACCCTTTTTGCATTGAAAATCCTAGGTTCAAGGAGACCCACCCAATTTATCCGTAATTAACCTTGCTTTTTATTGTATTGAGTACCCCTTCTTGCATTGAAAATCCCAAGATCAATCGACACCCTCTCACTATAGTCAGAAAAAACATGTCATTTTTGTATAGGACCTTATTTGTATTGAAAATATCAGAAAAAATTGGAGAAGAACACTGCAGTAATTACCTAACCGTTGAGCAATCTCCACTGCCTCTCCCTTGCTAATAATATATTGTGTAAGCAAGCAACTTTAGTTATCTAGTAAATCGCCCATTCATATAGGGGTGGAAAAAACTGTTTCGCTTATAGGCTATACACATTTGTCCATGATACATTACTATCATTTTATAACGATTTATACTGTTATATTGTATATTGAGCTCTAATTATTTAATTAAATCGTCTTTCCAAAGAGGACCTAAAAATGTTTTGCATTCGGCCCAAAACTCCTCTGTAAGCCTTCTTTCAATTAACACTCTCCCCTCCCCTTTAAAAAAATCTTTGGTAGGCCTACGCCACTGTTCTCATACCGTTTAAAATAAACAACGTGTTCCATCAAATTTTCGAGAGTTATGAAGTGTTCCGTCGCAGGAAAAGTTTGGAAAACCCTGGTCTAATTCAATTGTAATTCCAAATGGGACCAAAGTTTTTTTCCTGCGGCGCTATAGTGCTCCGCACCTATTTCACTTGTGTATGCAGTATAGATGACCATCTATGACTCTTTGTATAGGGTCCCAAAATTTCTAGCTACGCCACTGGGTTGATCATGACGTGGTTGTTGTCAATCTCGAGTTTTGCTGTATATTTGTACAGCTCTATGATGCGAAACGGATCTTTGAATCTGGGTTTGAGGTTTGACTTGTCGATCGTTCTCATCCATGCGTGAGTTGCTGAGAAAAATAACTGTGATATATATATGGTTTGTACGACGTGGAATACGTGAACAACGGATTAGTATCTAAACTCAAGAAATGTTTGGGTGTTAGATTGATCTTGTCTAATGGTGAGTCATTGTAGAGATCGAAGAGTTCATTGGGTATGAAAGTGTTGGATCCAAACAAATGTTGTGAAGGAGACACGCCGCTTGAACATTTTGGTGTGTTCTGCCATCTTAGTAAAACAAATAGTAATGTTATGACCCATGAAGTTGAAGTTGAGAGTATTCTGAGAGATGCTTTCAAAGTCCGATGAGCGCGTTCGACGAGACCGTTTGCTTGCGGATGGTAAGAGCTGGTTCTTAAGTGTTTTATGCCGAGTCTGGATGTAAGATGTTAAAAAATATCCGACTCGAATTGTGCGCCTTGGTCAGTGATGATGGAAGTTGAAAAGCTAGTGCGACCGTGTGAGCGGTGATGTCACGGACGAACGACCTCAAACCAGCGTGTTTTCTGATCAATCATTGTCAGGATGTAACAAAATCCGTCGTCTGCTGGTAGTTTACCGACTAGGTCAATGTGAAGTGTGTCGAATCTTGAACCCATTGGGAAAGGAGTTATTAGTGGTTTAGTGTGTCGATTCAGTTTGTGTTGTTGGCAGCCTTCACATATGGACACCCACTTTTTTACATCTTTGAAAAATGAGATTTATGTGTCTTTTTGGCGTATGAGATGGTATGTGGACTTAATTCTTGGGTGGTGCAAGTTGTGAATGGCGAAAAATGCTTCTTTCCAAAGCGAAGCGTGTAGGATTGGTCTGAGAGTGTTTTTATACATGTATCATAATGTATACCGTCTATTGTCTGTAGCGAGTCTTTGAAATGGACGAGATCTTCTGATGTCGGTGGGGTTGAACGGAGAACATCTTGAGTAATTACTGGGGTTGATGAGATAGATACTGAAATGTTTATGGAAAGATAGTCTGCGATCACATTATCTTTACTGGAGACATGAGCAAACTTAATGTCGAAAGATGATAGGTATGTCATCTGACGATGTCCCTGTTTGATGGGTCAGTGGATAAGAGGTTTGTGATAAGTGAAGATTGTGAATTGTCTACCTTCTAAAATGTGACCAAAATGCTTCACAGATAGAAAAATAGCAAGTAATTCTCTGTCGAATGCAGTGTACTTTGACTCTGCCGATGAAAATTTCCTAGAGAAAAATTCTAGTGGGAGTGAAACATCGTCTTTAATTCGATGAAGTACTACATCGGCGCTAATATTTGATGCATCTGTTGTGAGGGTGAATGGGAGGTCATGATTCGGGTGGTGAAGAGTTGTAATCTTGGATAGAGTGTCTTTGACAGTGTTGGATGTGTCATGTGTTGTGTCGGACCAGTTAATGGTAGAGTTTTTCTTTTCTTTGTTGAAAGTGCTGAAAGAAATACCGTTATGTTTGAACCGATATTTATGAATCTGTGACAGAAATGACGATGTCCAAAATGCTACGTAGATATATGACGTTGGCAGTTAATGGAAAGATGCGGATTACGTCAATTCGTTCAGGAAAAGGTTCGCAACCCGTAGATGAGGGGGAAAAATCTTCGTCTATAGTTCAACGAGCCCCATTTCTTAAACACTAGGGTATTAGACATCAAACAGTTAGTATACCGCGAGGATACAGTTGCTGAAACATCACATTGTTCGTTGAAGTTAATTGTCCGTATAATTATATGCTGTAAGATGAGAAATTAAGAAAATTTTCTTCTGCATGAAATCAAGAGATACTCAATTTGTGAATTATTTCTATGTTGAAAATTTTTTTTTCATCCTCAAAATTCAAACAATAGTTATTATTGATAGTTTTTTTTCTGCTGATTTATGGAAAACTCCCTTGGTCAGTCGACAATAATTGAATCCAGATATTTGAAATATTTGCAGAAAAAAATTTAACTTCAGCCACAAAACAATCACATTATGCATAATTTCGTTATATTCTAAAGAAAATTAAGATGGAATAGAATTTTTAAATAATTAATTTATTATTATAAGAACTTTTTTCAATTTTCACCACATATTTCTTTTCAATTGACATTGTATTTATTAAAAAGCTTGACTATGAATTAGTAAAGATATCGATGTTTTTGATATTCACGAGTTTTCGGCACTGCCTTTTCAAGTGATTTTGATTAATTTATTATTATTATAATAATTATTAATATTATTACTATTATTATTATTATTATTATTATTATTATTATTATTATTATTATTATTATTATTATTATTATTATTATTATTATTATTATTCATCCGAGTCTAAATCACATTGTGAGTCGGCATCGTTGTAACTACTTGATATCTGAGGTTCTTCCTTGATTGTGATTGTTTGTGGATTTTTGTCCTCTTTGACGAATATGATGTAATCATCGCTGTCCATTAGTTTCATCCATTAGTTCGTCTGCTTCCATCTTTATTGAATTTTAATTCTCTTTGTGAGGATTCGATATATATATCTTCCTCAAATTCCTCTGGCTCATCGCTGTTTTCTTCTATTGGACTGAGTTGATGGCCGTAATTTTCTTTTTGGAATGCTGTCATGTCCCACCTTATGACTTCTTCTTATTGCTTTTCGACTAAGAGGTAAATGACTTTTGCGATTAGTGTTGTATCTTCTGCTGAGAACGGTTCGGGTTTTTTGAGGATGTTGTTGATTGCTTTGTCCTTCTTCCATTTTGGATGTGTTGCGATTACTTTATATGCGAGATTCGATAGTTTGATTCTGTGTGGTGCTACATTTTTAACGAATGAGCACATGAACACATCTTCAGCTAACTCTCTGACTCCCATGACATTGTACAGATCTAATGTCAGCGTCTTAAGTTTCTTTATTATTTCGTATCCCACAATGATTTTTCCTAGTAGCAGCTTCTGTATGTCGATCAGCGCTTGGTATTCGTCTTCATTTCCTCTTATCGAATACTTGTCTGCTCTTGTCTTCTCTGGGTAATAATGTTGGATTTTGGTGCGTGGAGTCTCCTTTTTATTGTATACGATTTCCCCTCTAAAATTTCTGATGCATATCTCGACTGGTCTGAGATTGTTATTGATGTCGCATACTTCTTTGACATCGACGAACATGATTGCCCTTTGTCGTTCGGGGATTGACAACTGCTGATGTGTGAATGACATCCGTTTCGAGATGAAATCTTGATGTATCATGATTTCTGACTGTATCATCTCTAATTCTCTGAAAGGATTGGGTATGGTTGGGACATATAAAATTTCTATAGCCATCACACAGGGTAAATTGTTCATTTGGATGACCAAATTGTTGAAATCGTTTGGCACGCTTCGATTAGTCTTCATTGTCTTGATCACCACCGTGCAGTTGCTTGTTGTTATGATTGGAATTCGTTGTTGGCAAATTGAGACCTCCGTTCTGGTCATATGGAATAGTATTCTATGTGGGACTTTTCTTCCTTCATTTGCTGCTATATCTGCATTTTCGAACATATCATAGGTGCCTATTATATCTCTCAGCTTTATCCTTCGGGCTTCATTAAATTTAACTAAGTGCATTTCTCTTTCTTCGATTTCGCACTTCATTTCATTGGGTATGCAGACCTGGCTAGGGAAACTTCTGATGGTGATTGGTGAGCCGTCTGAGGTGATTTTATTTTGCAAATTTTTGTAGAAGCTGTGGTATAGTTTTTGAATGGAGCAGCTGTATTGTTGGACTGGGCGTTGCATTGGATTGAATGGTTTGGGATTGACTCTGGTATTGTTAAATTGCATTTTTCTAAAAAAACAATATAAACGTACATATTTACAGCGCATTTGAGGCTTTACCTTATACGCTTCAATATAAATAATAATATAAATATATGGGAGTTTAAATATTATCATTGACCAATAGGAATTGAAATTATTTATATTATTTTTAAACCAATGAGGACATTGTGTATTGTCCTGGCCTATACTTATCCAAATGAAAAAGCGTTGGTACATTCTTGACCAGTCGGTGCCGATACCGCTGCCTTTTCCATTTGTATTTTTTATACACTTGAACACTGGTGATAATGCTTGATGAAATTACATAGAAAGGCCATCGTGGTTTAGCAGGTTTTACTTGAAATGCTCTTAGCTCATCCCAGTTATTTATGAGAAGTTATATTTTCTATTGCTTGAAAAAGTCGCAAGTTTAAATTTATAGTTGCATTTTGCCTGAATTCACTTAAACTGAACTTTTTATAATAAAAATGCAAAATATTTTTTAAAATTAAGAACTCCGATCTTACATTGGTGGTTTCAATAGTTCCAGCCTAGGTCACAAAATCAGTAATCATTTTTTAATAAATTTTCAAATTAGACTAATCATTAAATATTTTCCTATAATTTATTAAAATTTTTAATAAAGAAAATTAATTTATAGCTATCTTTATTGTTTTTCTCAATAAAAAATTGTTACAAAATCATGCATTTATTATTTCACTGTAAAAATCTGATTGATTTCCCAATGTTTAAAATTTTCTTTGAAAAGACGTAAATTTTGTTCTTTTTCGAGTCCGAAAATTTGGATTGTCCCGTCTATAATAGTAAGTTAACAACTGACTATAGAGATAGCAAAAAATATTTGTTACTATAACTCAGTTGTCAAGATCCATGAACCCCCAATCAAAAACGCAATGTAACCAGGTTGCACCAGTCATGCGGAACGTTGGTGATTTACAGTATGGAAGGGATTCAAAAACTAAAGGGGGAGTCGTCCGGGTCTGTGAAGCTCCGGAGTTCCTAAGGTTCAAGATGTCGGTAGATGACACTATCCTTCAATTGTATAGAGATGTTCCTCAAAACAAACCCGAACTTGTAATTGTTTGCTGAGCAACCACACCATATACCCAGAACACTTCCAAGACTATGAACATTGAGAAATTAAACTGACACAAAGTCGAAATTTAAAATAAACTACAAGATTGTTCACGAAATGTGAGTGTCAATTTGTTAAAAACTTTATTGGGGAAACGGGACGACACTCCGGCCGAAATTCTTTTATTATTTGGAGCATTGCCTGATCTACTCGGCTTACAAGAGCAGGAGCTTTTCTCGGCGACTATAGACCTTTTAAACAAGCCACCTGTATTGATAGCTCTGTTGGTCACTTAGGGGTGTGTCATTTTGTATTTTAAATACGTCAGGGGTAATTTAGATATCCGCTCGACTCTTTCCTAAGCACCTCCATGACTATTGCACTTTAAACCATTTGTGTACCCATGGCGGCGACCATGTTGGTAATGTACACAAAGGCGAAAAAACAATGAGCAGGTGAGCTCTATTACTAAAACTACTCCCCATTAAAATTAATCTGCAAAATTATGTGAATACTTGTGTTTTGAATTATTTTACATAGTTTGGATGGTAAATTGTTGGTACGTGTATTGTTCTGGATTGTTTTCCAATGTATTAAATTATTAAATTAAATAATTTTTTAATTTATAGATTGTTAGTTAAAATTAAAATTATATAATTATAAAAAGTATAATAAAATATTTTAGAAAACTTTAAATATATTTATTAAAAATACTCTAATTTAAATAATAATTAATTATTTAAATTAAATTAAAAATATACTTTTTAAAATAAAAAAAAAATTGTGCAAACTATTTATTTAATCTATTATATCTATAGCTTTTTCTATCCTACCTGACAATGACAGAATAACTGTCGAAATATGTCGTAAAACGGATGTACTTATAATTTAATTAAAACTTCTTATAATTAAATCATTGATGTTTAATTAATTATTAATAATATTTTGGTCCACGCTATTTTGTGCGGTTTTCAATCATAACATAGTAAAATTGCTGTTTATTATTTGTCAATAAAGTTTTTCATTTTCATCAAGAATTTTTGAAGTTTGCCCTATGACATGTTGATCTATGGACATTGGAAATTCCATTCAATAAATCTTATAATCTTTCATTTTTTCTACCAAATCACTCAGAAACAAAAACTAATTTATTTCCAAAAGATAAAAATAAAAATTAATTAATTCAAAAATATAAAAATTAAAACAGAAAGAGATCATTATCAAAGTCAAATGATATGAAACAGTATAAATAATTGAACTCGAAGTTTCATAATCTATGAACGGAGGACAACGGCCATGCACTAATAAGATGAAAAACAATTTCGCCCCTCCAGAATATTTAATGATTCTAATGATGCTGTCAAATGGCGTGACAGCGCACATTTACATTCACATCAATTATCAGGTTGATTCAGGTCAACTGTGACCACGCCAATAAATTTGGGTCTTCTTGCAATCTAGGCTCTCCTTTAAATTATCAATAGGTTATCCAACTAAGATAATATATATTAATCTCGATTCTCAAAAATATAATAATAATAATAATAATAATAATAATAATAATAATAATAATAATAATAATAATAATAATAATAATAATAATAATAATAATAATAATAATAATAATAATAATAATAATAATAATAATAATAATAATAAACAAATAAATTATAAGATATGTCTTTGGCGCAAATTTATTATGATGAGAAAATGTTCGATTACAAAATATTGTCAACGTAATATATTGCACTGGGGGTATTGCGGCTGGGGTAGACCAATAATCGACTATGAGTGAAGTCTCATTGTAGGCCAATTGTACGTCAATCTTCTAGGTTGATACATTGGCCGTAAATCGTCAATATTCGCTGCTCAAATGATGAAGAAGCGATTCCGTATCGATCGTTGAGACCTAATAAAAATCCAGACAAAAGATTAAGTCTAAGCTCTGTAAGAGTCCCATATCCAAATTACTATATAATTCTGACTATTTCTTACATCAACTAGAATCTCATAGGACAACATTATGATCACTTTTCAAAAAACGACAACTAAAAATGAATAACAAACTTAAATTAATGGCAATGGGAACATATGTCTTGAACTGCAACGTGTGACAATATTTGATGGAACTAATAAATCTTGCAGTATAATATTTCTTCAATTGTCGGCACAGTCAGTGATTGTATTAAATGGTGACATAACATCATCTATGTTCCCATATGACTGGGCAGTTGTATTTATCAATAATTGTTAATAATATCATCATCGGTTATCATATGTCCAATTGTGGAAAGTTCGTTGCAAACATTTACCCAATGTATGGATCTTCAGGGATAATTGAAGTTTTTGTACTTCTATACAAATGCTCCCAACTAGGAATGTATACCGTTAAACCGGTTTACCGGTAAATTGGCAAAAAAACACTCGGTAAATTTACCGGTAAATTCGGTAAATTAAAAATAAATATCGTATTTATAAATACCTAAAGTAAGAGTTACGAGTCCTTTACACGATTTACAAAAGGTTATAATTTTTATAAATAAATTACTTTAAATTACTTATTTTCTAAGTTAATTTGTTTGTATTTTGTGCGAGTTTTGAAAGCTAAGATAAGTTTTTATTTTACTATTATGCTATTAAATTTGATATTAACGTGCCACTTACCAAATCGAATAACTACACGTTCTGCAATATTATTTGGTTTTTTCGAATCAGGAAAACTAGGATATTTTTCATATCACCAAAAGAGCAACAATAATCAAAAGTATTGTGGATATACTTTCGATTATTGTTGTTGATAGTCAGATTCAGTTAAATCATCCTGATTTGGATACCAGTTTAGTGTCAGATAATAATAATATTGACACTTCTACAGTTAATGTAGAAATGCCTATAAAGCAGAAATTATACGATTTAATAAAACAAAAAACAGAAGGCCAGGAAAAATCAGTTCCACTAAAAAAAACAAAAAAAAATGGAAATATATTGTGAAAAAAGAATTGGAATACTTCCGCCAAGAGAAAATACGAGGAAAGTATATTCAAATGGTATATGATTATTTGATGACAATTCGTCCAACAAGTGTTGATTCAGAAAAGGTATTCTCGGGCTCTGAGTTATTTTGTATAAATATAAGAATAAAATTAGGAGATAGGACTTTAAATAATTAATTTTTTTTAGGAGCTATTTTTTAAAAAATGTTAATAAATAGAAGACTATTAGTTAATAAAGCTATTTCTGTGTCATTATTATTTTTTTTACTTTTATTTGTTTCTAAATTATTATTATAGTTTGTTTAGATTTATAATAATACATTAATCTTCAT
>CAUHTR010001341.1:0-81756 GCA_959609185.1 Schmidtea polychroa
TTTTATACATTTTTGTATATTTTTGTATATATGACAGAGTCAAACAGATTGTAAAAACGAGTTCGACAATTTCCTTCTGATAGCCAATGCACTTCGGCGTGAAAGATCTGTTGAAATCTTCATCATTAGCAACACAAAGCTGATTAAATAATCTGTCATTTAAAGAGTCGTTTAGGATTTTATTGACTGCTCTGATGACATGTTGCAATGATAGAAACAGTTTTTCACTTAAATTTCTAGAAACTACATGCTGTCGATGTATAACGCAATGTACAGCAAGGACACCAGGAATTTTGTTTTTTAAGTACGATATGAAGCCTTTTTGACACCCCGTCATAGCTGGAGCACCATCTGTAGCAGCTGATATAATATTCTTCAAGGGGATTCCTTTTTCATCACAAAACGTTTCCAGTGTTTTAAATACGCTTTCTCCATTTGTCTCTCTCTCTAAATTTCTAGCAAATCAAAGTTCTTGACACATTTTTTCATCTTTAATAAACCTCACGTAAGACAACAACAATGCTTTATTAGTTGGTAAAGTGGACTCATCCAACTTAATTGAAAATTGACTAGTCTTCAGATGATTGCACAATGAGTCTTCAATGTTTTCAGCCATTTCATCAATTCTTCTTTGAACAGAACTATTGCTCAAAGAAATTTTTCGAATTATATCTGCCGCCGGTTTATGGAGCACAGTAGTTATAACTTCTTTTATCGCCGGCAAAATTAACGCTTCTCCGGTGGTGTGTGGTTTACCTGTTTGAGCAATTAACAGAGAGATATTGTATGAAGCTCGAAGTCCGTCATCATCTTGCCTAGCAGTCATCGACAAAAGTATCAATACACTTGGCTGAACATTATGCTTCTTTTCCAGATCTTGAAAGTAGGCTACATTTTTGTCCTTATATTCAAATGATCTTGAAGTCTTGAAGGCTTCACCGCTTCGTTTGAAAATGATTTTGAACAAAGAAGACACAAAGGCAAAGATGGGTTTATCGAATTTTCTATGAATCCATATTTAATATATTCTGCAATGTATTGCCGTTTCTTCTTTTTTGCGTCCGACATGGCTTTGTTTTCAAAAATATGTGAATAAAATGTTGAACTTAAATACTTGTTTAAAGATAGTGCGCGAAACCACTAATGAAAATATAAGAAAAATTAAGAGCTTTTGTATAGGATTTAAATACAGCAAGTACCGACAGGAATAAGACAAACACGCACAAAATCGTTTATCTCTTTCGACACTCAATCGTACTGAGCAAGTTAGGACAAGTATTGATGAACCAGCCGATTGCTATCAGATTGCTGCAATAGCGTTATTTAACAGAAACTTGTTACAACTTGATTGCGTACGGCGTGCGGGCTATCCTAAACCACATTTTACCTTTTCGTGTCGTTTCCAACTCAACCCAAAATACAATGGTTTACTCTACCACCAGACACACGTTAGTAGGTAGTTAGGAGCCTACGGGAACAATAGGGGGGGGAGTAAAAAATGTTGCAAACTTTTGATTGCATAACTTTTTCCGTAGACATTTTTTGATTACATAATTGTTGCCGTAATGCCCAATGTTTTCTGGGATTTTAAATACAAAATTTTTTTTCAATAAACAAGCCAAGGATAAATATTATTTGGGTGGGTCTCCTTGGTCCTGAGAATTTCAATAGAAAAAGGTAGTCTTCAATAAAAAAGCATGGATTTTTCACACAATAGTGAGGGGATCTTCTTGGTCATGAGAATTTCAATAGAAAAGGTGGTTTACATTAAAAACGCATAGTAAATTTTTAAAATAAAGCAAATTATGGGTCTAAAATTTAAAAATAAAGTAAATGATGGGTCTAAAAAATTTAAGTAAATCAAGGTTCAGATTTTTTTTGAAATAAAGTAAATTATGGTCTAAATAAGTAAATTATGGGCTAAGATTTTTCAATTAAAGTAAATTATGGTCCAAATTTTAAAATTAAAGTAAATTAAGGTTCTAAAAATTAAATTAAGTAAATAATGGTCCAAATTTTTAAATTAAAGTAAATTTAGGTTCTAAAATATTAAATTAAAGTAAATTATGGTTCAAAATTTTAAATTAAGTAAATAATGGTTCTAAAAAAAATTAAAATAAAGTAAATTAAGGTCCTAAAAAATTAAATTAAAGTAATGAATGGGCACAAATAACTAAATTAAGGTTCTTAAAAATTATATTAAAGTTAATTAAGGTCCAAATTTTAAAATTAAGTAATCAATGGTAAAAAATTTTAAATTAAAGTTAAATAAGTAAATTAAAGTAAGATTTTAAATTTATTAACAAAATAATAGAAGGTGTTTGAGAATTGAAATTTTTTAATGAAATTTTTTATGAAATAATTTTTTAAGTAATTTTAGATGGAAATTTTTTATGGAATAATTTTTAAGATAATTTTTAATGAAAATTTTTATGAAATATTTTTCAATGATAATTTTTAATGGAAATTTTAATAGAATAATTTTTAAGATAATTTTTAATGAAAATTTTTATGAAATAATAATAATAATAATAATAATAATAATAATAATAATAATAATAATAATAATAATAATAATAATAATAATAATAATAAAAATATTATTACCTACTAAACGGCGCCTGAGAAATGAAAATTTTTTCAATGACAATTTTACATTCAAATTATGGTGTAAAATTTTCAATTAAGTAAATTACGGTCTAAAATTTTCAATTAAGTAAATTAAGGTCTAAAATTTTCAATTAAGCAAATTAAGGTCTAAAATTTTCAATTAAAGTAAATGGTATATATTTTTAAAACTTAAGTAAATTAAAGATAAATAATCAAATTAAGGTCTAAAATTTCAAATTAAGTAAATTAAGGTCTAAAATTTTCAAATAAGTAAATTATGGTCTAAAATTTTCAATTAAGCAAATTAAGGTCTAAAATTTTCAATTAAGTTCTAAAATAAAGTCTAAAATTTTCAATTAAGTAAATTATGGTCTAAAATTTAAAATTAAAGTAAATTATGGTATATATTTTTAAACTTAAGTAAATTAAAGATAAATAATCAAATTAAGGTCTAAAATTTCCAATTAAGTAAATTAAGGTCTAAAATTTTCAAATAAGTAAATTATGGTCTAAAATTTTACATGAAATTATGGTCTAAAATTTTAAATTAAAGTAAATTATGGTATATATTTTTAAACTTAAGTAAATTAAAGATAAATAATCAAATTAAAGTCTAAAATTTCCAATTAAGTAAATTATGGTCTAAAATTTTACATGAAATTATGGTCTAAAATTTTCAATTAAGTAAATTATGGTCTAAAATTTTCAATTAAAGTAAATTATGGTATATATTTTTAAACTTAAGTAAATTAAAGATAAATAAGCAAATTAAGGTCTAAAATTTCCAATTAAGTAAATTAAGGTCTAAAATTTCCAATTAAGTAAATTAAGGTCTAAAATTTTCAATTAAGTAATTTATGGTATATATTTTTAAACTTAAGTAAATTAAAGATAAATAAGCAAATTAAGGTCCAAATTTTGAATTAAAGTTAATTAAGGGTCAAAATTTAAAATTAAAGTAAATTAAGGTTCTAAAAAATTAAATTAAAGTTAATTAAGGTCCAAATTTTTAAATTAAGTAATCAATGGTCAAATATTTTAAATAAGTAAATTAAATTAATAATTTTTAAATAAGTAATGTAATAAGCAAATTAAAGTAAGATTTTAAATTTATTAACAAAATAATAGAAGGTGTTTGAGAATTGAAATTTTTTAATGAAAATTTTTATGAAATAATTTTTTTAAGTAATTTTAGATGGAAATTTTTATGGATTAATTTTTAAGATAATTTTTAATGAAAACTTTATGAAATATTTTTCAATGACAAATTTAGAAAAAAATTTTTTGAAATAATTTTAGATGGAAATTATGTAAATTAAGGGATACATTTTTAAATTAAAGTAATCAATGGTCTATATTTTAAACTTCTATATTCGGTAAACAATGACTAAATTAAGTAAATAAAGGGTTAAATTAAAGAAAATTATGATTATAATTATAATTAGATTTAAAGAATAATTACCTTTTCATTTAACACTACAGTGTTAATTCTTACCATTTTAGAATAATATTTTTTATCAAAGTTCTTATCTTGTTTTATTTAATTTTAATTGAATGTAATGACGAAATAGAGCGTGTTGACTTCAATTTTAATGAATTAATTTGAAAGATTATTTAGATAAATTTTTGTGTTTAAGGTATTCATTAGTAATTTTTTTTTTAGAGTTGATGCCTTTTGTGAATTTTTATCATTTTCATTAATTTCATGTGGATAGAATGAATATTTAAAAATTTTAAGTTAGTTCTAAGATAAATTTAATTAATTTCTTGATAATTGGATGCATTTTTATTAATTAATTTCTTGATAATTGGATGCATTTTTATTGATTGGTTTTTTAATTTTAAATAAAAATTATTTTTAATTACAGTTAGGTTAATAATCACGTGATAGGATATGACTTTGTAATAATATTTTTTTTTTCAATTATTTTCTAAGAATTTCATGTTGATTTATTAAAAAATTTAAAGCTTTAATGATGATTTTAATTGAATTTCTTGATAATTTGTTAAATTTTAAATAAAAATTAATTTTTTTTTAATGACTGTTATGTTAATAATTAAGTAATTGGTTTAATTTTAGATGACTTTGTAATGCATTTGACTAAATAATTTTTTTTCAATAATATTTTCTAAGAATATTTACACATTGATGAACTTTTTAAAAAAAAACATAAGCTAAGAAACCAGTTAACCTTATCAAGAACTTTAAATTTACTTGATAATTTAGAGAAATAATATACAAAATTTAATTTACAGAAATAATTTACAAAATAATATACAGAAATTTATGATTAAGTTTGCTTTTATGAACAATCAATATATATCATCTCTAGTTAGGTATTTGATAGGTGAAATATTTGTAGTAAATAATAAGTTTATTATGTCTTTGTTACATAACTCTACTTTAACGTCAAAATGTGTTTTTAAAATAAATTTTAATTTTAAAATACCGCAACGTAATATATTTTTTCCCTACCCTTCCTTGATTTTGATTGGTTAGAATTTGTTCCTATAAACAATAATAATCTATAAACAATAATAATCTATAAACAATAATCAATCATTATTCACATTTAACAAATAATTAACCTTTAAAAATGAATTCTTTAATAGAAAACGTTATGAATGTTCGAGAAAAAATTCAGGAATTTGGTAAATTTTAATTTATTTATTAATTAATTTATTAATTAATTTAGATAATATTAATGAAGACAATTTAAAATCGAAGATTACAGGAAATTTGAAAAGAAAAAGTAAACATAATTTTTAATTTATTGATTTAATTAATTAATAATTTAGGTAATACGAATAAAGAGAAAAATTATGTCAATGTGTCAATAAATCGAAATGAAAATTTACAATGTAAGTATTGATTACTTTTTTATATAATTTAAAGGAAATTTAATATAATTTTTTATTTAATTAAATGTTAATATTTTTAATTTAGTAAATTTTTATTTTTTAGTAAATAAAATTTGTAAATTTTTGCGTAAACATTTATTAAAATATTTCATTTAAATTATATATATATATATTTTTTTTTATTAAATTTTTATTTTATAGGTATACTTTATCCAAATTATTGTTCATCGAAAGAACATGATAATAATTGCCATTCTATAATGGAGAATTATTACACGAAAAAATATTATAATAAAACATATTTTATATGTCCCGTATGTAAGACTAGTGACCCTGTAACATATAGCGTTTTTTATAATAAACATAAAAATCATTTAGATAGGTTTAATTTTAAAAAAGATAGTGTTTTTAAAAGACCCTCAACTATAGAAAAAAATAATACAAATAAAAAATTAAATTAAGATACTTCTTCTTTTGAATCCCGGGTCGGATTAGTTGTTGAATCCAGGCTGGATTGTCTTTTGTTGAATCCAATGATGGATTGGTTGTTGAATCCCAGGACGGATTGCCTTTTGTTGAATCCCAGGTCGGATTGCCTTTTGTTGAATCCCAGGTCGGATTAGTTGTTGAATCCAATGATGGATTATTCACTTCCTTTGATTCTTGGGATGGATTAAATATAATACAAATAGGGGGTAATGTTCCCATAATACAAAAAGATCTAAGGGGTACCCATCAAATATTAAGTTTAAATACTAGCGACTTAAATATAAAGGAAATAATATTTCCAGAACAATTAATTATAAAATTGAGAGATATTATTAACGAATTAGGCTCCGTCAAAATTCAATTCGGAATAACTATCGAATTTGAAAAAGATGGGGAAATAAAGGTTAATAATATCTCCAATTACGCAAAACCTTTAACTTCAACATTTTTTGACGAAGGCATTAGGGAACTAAACGAGAAAATAAGTAATATTACAGAGTTAGGTAGTAGCTGGATCATAAAAAAAATAACAGAAATTCACTTCACCATAACAAAGATAAGTAGGCTAAGTAGATTAAGTGGTAGGAGTTTCATTGAACTACCTACTTGTCTAAAAAATAAATATTGTTTAATTAATATAAAAAACACCGATGATTCATGTTTTTTATATAGCATTTTAGCTATTTTAAAATATGATGAGGTTGTTAGACAATATAGAAATAGGACATCCAGTTATAATTTATCAGACTTAATATATAATCCATTAGATTTACCCATGAAATTAAAAGACATTAGAAAATTTGAGGCCAAAAATCCCGGCTTAATAATTAATGTTTTTTCTTATGACAATAGCAAACAATTAACAGATAATTACGTTTTAAAACATCCACATTTAGACATTATACATCGTTCCAAAGTTTTAAATGGAACTGTAATTAATTTACTATTATTAAATAAAGGAAACAATTTCCATTACGTTGCTATAAGTAATTTAAATAGGTTACTGAATTGCCACATAAACACTACTTGTCCTACACGCATACAATCATTATGGTGCCATCGGTGTTTGAATGGGTTTAGGTATAAACACGCACTGGAAAAACATGAAATATTATGTAAACGTAATCAATTAGGAACAACTCTTTACACTTTCCCTCAAAATAAATTATTACAGTTTACTGACTGGTCGAAAACAGTAACTCCTCCTTTTGTAGTTTATGCCGATTTTGAGGCTATTTTACCTTTTGATAATCTTCATTTCCAACGACACATGCCAATATCTGCTGGTCTTTTACTTGTAAATAACTTTGACGGATCTAAATCTTATCAACAATTCATTGGTTTAGATTGCGTCGAGAGTTTTTTAAGTGCTATAGAGGATATAGCATTAAATAAGGTTCTTCCTTTTTATTATAAAATGGGTAGGAAACCTATGATTAAATTATCGAAAATTGAACAACATCAATTTCTTAGTGCTTCCGTTTGCTATCTTTGTTTGAAATCTATCGTCGATCCTGTTAGAGATCACGATCATTTTACGGGGAAATACTTGGGTGCAGCTTGTAGCAATTGTAACATAAATAGGAAAATAAATAAAATTTTGCCTATCGTATTTCATAACTTGAAGGGATACGATATGCATCATATACTTAAATACGGATTAAATAAATTTAAAAATTGGACTTTAGGCTGCATCCCTATAACGACTGAAAAATTTATTTCTTTGATTGCTCATTTAGGCAAAAATAGCTTAAGATTCATTTGTCAATGATTCTTTAGCTAAAGCAGTCAAAACTTTGAATTCTTTGCCTTTTACTAATTCTGCTTTTTCTGGTACTATAGTTTCTGAAAAAGGAATCTTCCCTTATAATTTCGCCACTTCTTTAGATATTCTCCAAACTACTTATGAATTACCACCAATCTGGGAGGGTGTCACTGAGCTTGAGTATGAAAAAGCTCAGGAGATTTGGGTAGAAACTAATTGCGTAACTTTATTAGATTATATGATGATCTATTTAAAACTTGATTGTTTTCTTTTGGCTGATTTCTTTCATCAGTTTCGGTTGAAATCCATTGCTCACAATAGATTGGAACCATTGAATTATTTCGGAATTCCAGGTATGTCTTGGTCTTCTGCATTAATGTCTCTAAATGAACCAATTGAGCTCATAACTGAAAACGAAATGTTTAGCTTTTATGAGGGTGGAATAAGAGGCGGTCTTACTTTTGTGAATAAGCATTACGTAAAAACCGACGAGAACACGGAGTTACTTTATATAGATATTAATAATCTTTATGGTTGGGCTTTAAGTCAATCATTACCTTGTAGCGAATTTAGTTGGGTTCTTGATGGATTTGATTTAATAATAGATGAATGTAGGAATTTAAATCTTGAATCTTTGTCTTATGGATACACTCTTGAAGTTGATCTTGTAATTCCTTCTGAGCTTCATGATAAGTTGGATGATTTCCCTGTAGCTGCTGAAAAAATGAAACCTGCTGGGTCTAAGGTTGAAAAATTATTATTAACTCATCTTCCAAAATCTAATTATGTTATTCATTGGAGATTATTAAAATTATATTTGGAACTTGGTGTTAAAGTAACACGTGTAAATAGGGGTGTAAGATTTAAGCAATCTCCAATTTTTAAAAAATATGTAGATACAAATACTGAATTACGGTCAAAAAGCATAAATAACTTAGATAAAAATTATTATAAATTACTAAATAACAGTTTATACGGCAAAACAGTTGAAAATTTAAAGAGAAGAATGAATCTTCGTCTTTGTACAACTGCCGGTAAACTTGTTAAATATTCTTCGAAGCCAACTTTTAAAAAATCTATTAAAATAGACGATAATTTAATCGCTGCATTATTGAATTCAGATTCTATATGTTTAGATAGACCAAGTTACATTGGTCAATCTGTACTTGATCTATCTAAACTTAGAATGTATGAATTGCAATATAAGGATCTGGAATCATTTCGCAATGAATTTAATTGTAAAATTAATATCGTTGCAGGTGATACAGATTCTTTTTTCCTCGAAGTCATTAACTGTAAACTTGAGGTTCTTTTACCTGCAATGATTCGAGATAATTTATTGGATACTTCCAATTACAATAGTTGTCATTCCTTATATAGTAAGAACCTTGATTCAGTCATTGGAAAGTTCAAAGACGAGAATAAAGGTCTTAAATATAAGGAATGGGTTTTTCTTAGACCTAAATGTTATAGCTTGTTGGGTGATGAGGAAACAAAAAAGGCTAAAGGTGTAACATTGAAAGGTAGTGACATAAAACATCAGTCATACCTGGATTGTTATAACACTAACCAGATTTTTTCGGTTCCTCAGACTAAAATAACAAGCAAAAATCATCAAATTTTTACAATTAAAAACACAAAAATAGCACTAACAAACAAAGACGACAAAAGGGTTTGGGTGGGGAAAAATACTAGTCTTGCATATGGGCATGTAAGATTAAGTGAATTAAATATTGGAGAAATTGTTGAAGAAGAATTTGATGAAAATGTTGGAGAAGATGAGGAAGAATTAAATGAAGATTTTGGAGAAGATGACATCGATATCGATGACGTTATTTTGTCCGATGAGGACTAATTTTATTAAATAAAAGTTTATATCTATACATTTGTTATTTGTTTGGTAAATTTTTTATGTTTGTTATGTGTCTAGTTCATTTTTATGTGTTTAGTTAATGTTTATATGTTTTGTTATGTGTCTAGTTATTTTTATTTGTTTAGTTAATTTTTTATGTGTTGTATAGTATTTGGTTGATATATTATTACTAATATTATTATTATTATTATTATTATTATTATTATTATTAAAAAAAATTATTCTATTAAAATTTCCATTAAAAATTATCATTGAAAAATATTTCATAAAAATTTTCATTAAAAATTATCTTAAAAATTATTCCATAAAAAATTTCCATCTAAAATTACTTAAAAAATTATTTCATAAAAAATTTCATTAAAAAATTTCAATTCTCAAACACCTTCTATTATTTTGTTAATAAATTTAAAATCTTACTTTAATTTACTTATTTAACTTTAATTTAAAATTTTTTTACCATTGATTACTTAATTTTAAAATTTGGACCTTAATTAACTGTAATTTAATTTTTTAGAACCTTAATTTAGTTATTTGTGCCCATTCATTACTTTAATTTAATTTTTTAGGACCTTAATTTACTTTATTTTAATTTTTTTAGAACCATTATTTACTTAATTTAAAAATTTGAACCATAATTTACTTAGTTGAGCCTTAATTAACTTTAATTTTAAATTTTGAACAATTATTTACTTTAATTTAATATTTTAGAACCTAAATTTACTTTAATTTAATTTTTTGACCCATAATTTACTGTAATTTAATTTTTAGAACCTTAATTTACTTTAATTTTAAAATTTGGACCATAATTTACTTTAATTGAAAAATCTTAGCCCATAATTTACTTATTTAGACCATAATTTACTTTATTTCAAAAAATATCTGAACCCTGATTTACTTAAATTTTTTAGACCCATCATTTACTTTATTTTTAAATTTTAGACCCATAATTTGCTTTATTTTAAAAATTTACTATGCGTTTTTAATGTAAACCACCTTTTCTATTGAAATTCTCATGACCAAGAAGATCCCCTCACTATTGTGTGAAAAATCCATGCTTTTTTTATTGAAGACTACCTTTTTCTATTGAAATTCTCAGGACCAAGGAGACCCACCCAAATAATATTTATCCTTGGCTTGTTTATTGAAAAAAAATTTTGTATTTAAAATCCCAGAAAACATTGGGCATTACGACAACAATTATGTAATCAAAAAATGTCTACGGAAAAAGTTATGCAATCAAAAGTTTGCAACATTTTTAACCCCCCCCCCCCATATTGTTCCCGTAGGCTCCTAACTACCTACTCACGTTGAGAGATCAAGGTTGGTAATAACTTGTATGGGTGAATACTCGCGAAAACTGAGCATACCTTTGTACACTATAGTCATCATAGACTGTCGATAGAAGGCTTGTATCCGACTTCAATCAAGTGTCTTATCTTATTCTCTATTAATTCAAAACCGTGATTTTAAGGCAAAAAGAAATTGTGTCTTACACCATAATGTTGTATACGAAAAATATTTTCATTCACTTAAACAAAAAGCAAAACACAACGTAGAACAAACAACTTTATTTCAAAAAGACACCAACCACTTGATTTGTTAATGAGCAAAAATTTCTTCATTACTTCGGGACTGAACCACGTCATCTCCAATTCGTGGATCTGGTTCTTGAGCTTTTCAGTCTTTGCTCAGAATATCTCCACCAGTTACATTGCGGCCTCTCGATTGGCCCGCATGTACTCGAGTAATTAGACTGCTAAAACATAAAGTACTTAATTCTTAATAGAAACTCAAACATTTGGAATTATTTAAATACCAAGGGGTGCGGTTGAATAATTATTGAGATTTACAAAATTATACTTTCAGCAAGGATAATGTTAGATGAAATGAACTGATTTTTTATACATTCATACAAAACACCCAGCAGCAAATCAAGGGATGAATATCATAAGATTCCTACATCCAAGTTTAAATTACAATTTAATAGGTCAAAACAATCCTATTTATTTAATATCGATAATTCGTTCTAAGACAAACTAAGTTCAATAGTTAATGCACAGATTCGTCGAATTTCCGAATTAACCTGCACCGATTTTTTCGGCTTCGACTCCAGGACCAATTTGTCGGTACGAGTAGTGTTGGGCAAAGTATCTCAGGAGCTCTCGTCTCCATTCGTGCTCCAATGAAAGTGACAATTCGTCATAAATGTCGTGCTCCACCCGGCATTGTGTGTCGACAGCCTCCCTCACTGCATGGAATACGTTGAATCATGATGCGCGTAAATGGTTGTATACGGGTGTCTTTGGATAATCCCCTATGGCAGTTTAATCCTATATGATTACATCTTCATGACCCTTATGGTTTCCCACGTTTCCGCGATGGTTCCTCATGTCTCCACAATACTTTGGTAAGCAAGTATATGTGCGTGCACAGATTCAGTGAAACAAATTTGAATTGTTTTATTCCGGATCAATTTAGAATTTTAATTTTAACAATTTTGATGGTGATTTTTATAATTTATTGTTTATTTTATTTTCTGATTTTTATATTTTATTTAATTTTAATGAATGAACCATAAATGAACATGACAATTTTCTAGAATATTCTATAATACTTTAATGATTTTATTATGTAATTTAAATTTCTTTTATTTCTTTTTTTTATTTTAGTTTTTTGGTTATTTAATTTTCAAATTTTTTTATATCTTTTTATATCTAACTTCAAATAGTTTCTGGCGGCAAAGATGGATTTCGCAATTTATTATAGAATATTCTATCATTTCTATTATAATTTTGAGGAAATCTTATCCGTTTCTATTCCTACTTTTTCTTATCGGCATTAGATCACATTTATATGCTTTCATTTACATTTATAAATGCTATGTTTGAGTTCGTTTCGTGAAATACTTCTTGCTCTTGTCCTTGTTTTTTTATTTTTGTGTTTCATCAGTTGGTTTTATGTAGGTTTCTTTAATGGTGCTTCCTTGATATTTTACGTGTTTTTATTTTCCTACGCATTTAAATCATGTTTCTTCTATGTAGTCTTAAATTCAGTTTTTACCCAACACGAATATACCTCGTCTAAAAGTTTTTGTTACAACTAAAAAACGTGAAAAGCTATTCATTATAACATAGGCGTTGTTGTCAAATTAGAAATATAGGGTAATATAAGACCAATTATTAATATAAAAGTAAAATCTACTTTAAATGCATTCTAAAGTTAAGGTTTTTTTTCTTTTCATTTACCTGTAATCATAAAATCCATTAGATTTTCCTATTTTAAAAACACGGTCTAAATATTTAAATGTTTTTAATTTTACATTTCTACAGTTATCTCTTAAATATTTAAAATGTATCCACGATATGATATTCACATTTTACTTACATAATTAATAATTCTCCACGGAAGAAAAATATTTGAACTTTCTCTATTTTTTTAATTTTTTTAATATATACTTTATTTATTTTAAATTATATCTATATATTTTAAGTGTAAATATTGATATTTAACCTCGCGCAAAAAAAGAGAAAGTTAACCATAAAATAAAGGGTATGTTGTTCCTGAATACTGGGAAACAGAAGGGAGAAAAAGAATTTTAAAATTAGAAAATAACAATCAATAAAATATTGGGGTTGGGTTGGATAAAAGCGGCTAAGATTTACTAAATAATAATAATTACATTAAATAAATAAAGAAATACAATAAATAAATAAATAATTACTAGAAATAGAAATATTATATAAACAGTATAAGTTATTTACTAAATATATAATTTATATAATATAACAAACTTATATATAGTATGACCCAGATGATGCACTTGAATCCCTATTAAAAAGTAAAGAAGAACTAACAAATATCAATCATGGAGTATTAAAACGAAAATGATCTTGCTATTTGTTTGATGAATGAATTTAAAAGTTATGAAAGCATTCCAAGATTGTCAAGAGAAGGAGAATCACGATAAAAATGGTTTAAACTTTATTCAGCGACACAAGTAATATACTCAGTTCCGGTCACACAAGTGAGTGCAGAAAGATCTTTTTCTAGTCTAAAATTCATATTATCTCCCCAAAGATATCAACTGTCGGAAAAATCTCTTAAAACAATATTGTTTGTCAAGTTAAATGAAAATTTTATCAATAAATAAATATTTTCTTATTTTGGTTTTTTATCTTAAAACTTTGATTTATAAGTGGTACAAATAATAGGTGCCTCGAACCCTAACCCAAAACCGTGTTTGTTTCGAACCTGAATTCGAACTGGTTCACAAATTTCATCGGGTTTGCAACCCTGAATCATCATATTAATATAAAAAATCTTTGATATAAATATAAGGTCAAATTATTGATTAGGGGCGAGAACAATATTTTACATCATTACGTATAAACAGTTTATTTGCTATTCTGCATAGAGCCATGCGTAAATATACACTCATACCTCGCTTTACGGCCTAGATACGTTCCAGGAAAGTTGGCCGCAAAGCGAAACGCCGCATAAAGAATCAAATATTTTGATACAATTCCATACACTTTCACATACACAATTCACACTTTTTTTGGCCGTATAACGAAACATTTTAGGCCTGTAAATCGAAAAAGTGCCGTAATTAAAGTAGGCCGTTATAGCGAAAAGCCGTATAAAGAGCAGCCGTATAGCGAGGTATGAGTGTATTTACATTTATGAATAGTGTGATGAAAAAAGAGAAAAAAAATTTGCATCTGTATTTTATTTTTCAATTCAAAGAAACCATTTGGGCGGAGTTCGTCAGAAATGGTGGGTTACATGTAAACCACATTTTATCTTTTCGAGCTGTTTCCAGCGTAACCCAGAATATGATGATGCTATACCGCTTGATTCCCGTTGAGTGATCAACGTTGGAACTGTATCAAGTGGGTGAGTACCAGCAAAAAGTGAACAATGCTTTCACTGAGCATACCTTCGTATATTATAATTGTCAGGCACTCGAGCGGGTTCGAGGACTGCTGATAGAAGGCCTGTGTCCGACTTTCAATTGGTCCCTATTATATTAACTACTTTTCTTATAGTTCCGCTCTTACTATCATCTTCCCCTTAACGAATAATCTAATGAACACTTTGAATATATAACAAATTTACTTATGAAACGACACGAGATTACGCATAAGTTATTTAATTATCAAAGTAATTCCAGTATTGCGAACTCTTTACTCTTGAGGTCTCATTTTACTATCGCTATGAGTCGCATTAGCCAATCTTACTTACCCTTATCACCCACGGTTAATCCTTTATTTTAGATCGTTTTTATTTAGGCTATCATTGCACATCGATTTGAAATTATCTAGGACTTTGTACTTCGGTGTCAGTTTGTTGTGTGAAATCCACGTTCATTTTACTGCTCATCTTTCCCGATTCAGTACAATCAGTCTTAGTGTTAATTAATTTGCACTGTCACTCATCCTCGTTTAACACCGTGCTCTCCAAGGTCCAACAAAACATAAATACCGGCAAGCAATCGCATCAATTTCAGTAATTAAATACTAACTAAATTATTTTGTTTCAAAACAAAACATCTATACTAAAATAATTTCTAAGGTTAATCAACGCTATGTTTATTTGCGAGGTCGTCCGCGTTTCTGTGGTAGTTCTCCCTAATACCACCCGACTGAGTCTGACACTTCGAATTGTGTTGCTGGAAAGATTCCAATTCTTTCCTCCACTCCAAGTTCGGTCGATACAGATGTTCTCCATCAGTATTTTCGATCAAGCCCGCTTTGATGTCCAGCTCTACTTGTCATAGCTGCGCAATCGCAAAATTCACATCATTTACCGACTGTAACCGTGCGATTCTGGCTGTGTTCGATTATCGACTTTCCGTCTGTCGGTGTTCTTATCACTCACACATTCTATCTCAGGTATACCCGTATATATATATATATATATATATATATATATATATATATATATATATATATATATATATATATATATATATATATATATATATATATATATATATATATATATATATATATATATATATATATAAGTATTCGTATTTTTAACTTGTAATTAATCCTTAATAAACGTTTTGTTATTTTTTAGTACATATTATTTTATTTCGCACATTTAAAATTTTTATCATAAACTATTTTACGCAGTGTGTTATAGGTAAGTAAATAATTTTTTAAGCTTATCTTTTTCTTTGTGTGCCCCAAAATTTTGAAATCGTTAAAAGTGTGCCGCAACAAAAAAAGGTTGAGAATCACTGATCTACAACATATAAAACTTAAAATTTTATTAAAATATCATTAAAATTCTTTTTTTTACCAAATAATAAATCGAAGCTACATTTAAAATAATCGTTTTAAAAAGACACTAAAAGTCTTTTTAAAGTTTTGAAAAACAAACAAATCAAAATAATTCAGTGAATATAACGAATCCATTTTTCTGTTTTTTATAGTGAATACTTGATTATTTGAATTTCTTTCGTGAATATTTTCAGCAAATTGTCGAGTGTCATTATCATTTTCCTCATAGAAATCATTTGTTAAATCCACAATTTCTTCAACATGATATTTTAAAATTTCACAAAATTTCGTCAAAAAATTCAACGTTAATTGTAAAGCAATTTGTCTTTCTCTCAAATTGTAGGCAGTTGATTCTGATATTTTCAATAATAAAACCATCGTAGCGCGACATACATCCAGAACTTTGACACTATTTCTGTTCGTATTAATTATCATATCCATCAGTAATGGAACCGGTTTTAAAAGAAAAATATTTTTTTACAAACTTTTTCAGATATTTTATGATGTCGTTCTTTATTTTGAATCTGTGATATCGAAATCGAAATTTGTTGCAACAAAAATAGTGGTTTCCAGGTCTTTCTTGGATCAGTAAGAATGCAGCACTTATTCATGGATTCTAAAATGTTATCACAGATTTCATGGAGATTTTCTAAATTATATGATATTAGATTCAACTTGGAATTGCTGTCTTTTGAGATTTGATCTTTTTGCATTTAGAAGAAAGTTGTCTATTAATTACATATAATATATATATTACAATTTAAACAAATTATTGATAAAATATTGTGATTTATAAATGTAATTAAAATTTGATAAAGGTTAATGAAATTAATTATTGGGTGAAGTAAAAACAAATTTTATAGTAAAAAATCAACTTTTCTAGGATGAAGAAGCTAGTAGTGAGTAGTACACGGAAAACTGAATATTAGTATGGTAATCATGAATAGGCGGTGACCTTAAAGGAATGTTTTCCTGGGAGATTGGTAGTTAGTTAAATTGTTTAACGTGCATAGATTAAAACTGTTCACCTCTACTCTCTGTAATCGACTTTATGTATCAACAACTTCACGCATATTCTATTTTAAGGCTAGCATAAATTGACATCAAAGAGCAGAAAAGCACCAAACACTCAAATGAATTTACAAATAATTGATTTCAAAAGAAAAGAACAACAACATGCCTAATGATGTCTCGGATAATGACGTAATATTTTAAGAAATTTTACAGGAAACTGTAAGAGAAGGAGAGGGAGACATTGATAAATATTTATCGGAAGGTAATCTGATTCCTTTATTTGGGGATTCAAAATCTAAAGACTCTTCTTCTTCACCCATCCCTAATTTAAAGTCATCATAGAAGACCGCAATTACCTTATTTGATAAAAATATTTCACAGGCAAATAATACTGTTGGGTTTTTATTTGAAAGTCCGTTCTCTCTCTGACTCCTCGTGTTCTTATTTAACCAAATAAATCAAATCCAACACAGAATAATTTTATTCAATATTTATCACAATTACACTTGTCACCATTTGCACCTTTCTATGATCTCCTGGTTTCTGCGCTTCTTTTTTCTCCTTTTTTCTCTTCGACCAACTGGTCATTTCTGAGCTCTCTTTTTATACTGTTTCTGAGGGGCCAATTATCTAGAAAATTGTTCTTAATTATTTCTCCGGGAATCCAAAGTCAATATTTGAGAGTTTTCTGATTGTTTTAATTTGTTTACCCTTGATTAGGGCTCAAAATATTCACTCTTTTATCTTATTGCTTGGATCTCACTGCGCATCGGGTTTCACATTAACTTTCCCTGTAAACACCGTATTAAATTTTCATTATAATTTCTTAATTCGTTTATCAATTTGGCGTTCAACCATAATAGATACCCCCGTTCAATATTGATTTTTAGTAAATTTTAATTAATTTTGCACTTTTATTGATTTTACCCATTTTTGTTATGCTTTCTTTTTACATATGAATTTTTGGTTTTTGCGCTAACCCTAACAATAAAAATAGATCTTCTTACCAAGGAAAATGTCACTTATGCCTACAATCTAAAGATAGAAAATGAAAATGTGACTGATTTGTGTGTCACAAACCCCATGAATTTGTAAGGCTTCTTAATTGTCATATGTGTGCTCTGAAATTGCGGCATAATATGGCATAATATGGCATATTTTTGAAAGATGAATAATGCAGAATTTTTATTTAGAGCATATACCACACACAACTACAAAGATGGAAACTTTATTAGTCATAAAAGTCATAACAAAATTAAGTCATAAAAGGAGTTTCGTAAAACACTTTGTTGCATAAATGACACCGCAAACCAACAAACCGTTTTTTTCACCGACAGCCCCAAAAGTTTCTAAAAATTAATACTAATCACAATACGTTTTGTCAAAAGCTTTGATATTAGTTTATTTTTTTGAAAGTCTTTTCAGTAAATATATAAATCTTTAACGTAAAAATTTAAAATAAATAATGGTAACCAACAAATATAATTTATTTTGCCAGGTTTCTACTTTGAAGCCAAATTCAAAGCAAATTCCTCAAAGGTTGTTAAAAAAATCCCCGCATTTACAAATTTATGGTTCATTATATAATTTATTTTATTTATTATGTAACTTCATTTGTTTTTAAATGGTTTTTTTATATCTTAATTCACTGTATTATTTCATTTTTTGCTTAAATAAAAAAAGGATTTTATAATTTTGAAATACATAAAACTATTTTGCAATATGTTTTTAGACCGCAAAATGAAGATTCAAATCTCTCTTCCTGGACCCAAACTGGTACGCAAAGAGGGACACCTATTATAGTCTTGCTATTATATAGAAATTATATTTTAAAATTTCATTAATCTTAATTAAAGAATCAATTTAATTCAAATTCATTATATATTAATTATCCAAAATATATAATTTATACAAAATGACATTCTTGTCAGTTATTTCAGAAAATTTGATTACTCATCAAATAAATATGTTTGTTTTAATGGATTAGTAAAAATAACTCAGAACAAGATCAATTAAATTTCAAATAATGATAAAAATTGTAAATGGAGACTTTTCAATTGCGTGACGGTGATATAAAATATTCTATTAATCAGATTTCAAACAGTTTGTTTGTAAAAAAAAGAACTAAAAATATATCATTTTAAGCTTAACCTTATTTCGTCTAGTAATGAAGCATTTACATTTCATTTGCGCATTGACTGATGAAATTTGTATACAAATACACAATCTAAATTAAAACAAAAAAAGAAAGAAAATTTTAAATGAGAATCTTTTAGAGAGATGTCTGTCAAAGGAGAATCGTAGATTTTTCAAGACAGAAATCGGTAAATATCATACAATCCATAAAGTAAATCATTCAACCGAGACGAAATTCGAACAAAATTTCAAGGTGGAAAATCAAAACGTTATGAATTATAAATTAGGAAAAATTCATTTTGTAACGACAGAATTATTTCATGTTGATTTCGTCGAAAATCATCCATCTGATTCAGTGGAAAATATTTCAATTGAAGCATGCTATAAGAATTACTATTTTTTTTATTGCCTCCCATTACATTTTAGGCAAATCATAGAAGAATTCACGTTTTCATTGAAGTCAGAATTAACAGTTAATTTAAATGCGACAATTCACTTAACAGATCAAACAGTCAATAGCTATGAAGTGAATAATTTCAGAGTGGGATATTGTCGTAAAATAAATGAGTTTTATAAATCTAATTTGCATGATTTTTTTCGATATTTAAATTCGTTCCATCAAATTAGTTTCAATTTGAAAATTTTATAAATTATTTGCCACAGATAAGTATAGAAAATGAAAATATTTACTTAATACGTTTGGGATTTTTAGAACAACTACGCAAAGCATTGTGGAAAGCTGACATTTTTACATAAAATAGTTTAAAAATTTTATTTCGAATTAACGGTTTAAAGTTATTTGATTTTTAATATGCTGAAATTGTATTTATTTAATTAATTCTTTATTTTTGAATATATTTTCTTTGGAGTTAAAATTGTAATTAAAAAATATCAACTTTCCAATCATAATATTCTATCTCTATTTCTATTGGATAAAATTAATCAAATCAAATAGAATTTTATGAAATTTTATAGTTTATTAATTATTATTAATTAATAGATAGTCTTAATGTAATAATTAATAAAATTACATTTAATAAGTAACTGCATTATATATACATGAAAATTTTATTTATTAAAAAAGTAATGTAAAATGATTCTCAAATTTTTAATATTCGTTTCAAATGACATTTTAAAGGGACTATTTCCGTTTATTTTTCCTCTTAAAGGCAATGTTCAACTAGCAAGTTTTCATATAACGCAAACAATTCGTTTGAGTACCTCAACCCAATATTTTTTTCCTTTAGTTTCTGAATTTAATATGTCATTTACATTTAACTTATAGTCACTTAACAATCGCTGCTTTAGAAATGTTACTAACTGTCAGTGCTGTGATGTATTTTCGTGTTGAAATAAACATTGTTACATTTTTCCAATCAGAATAACCTGGTGTTGCAAGTGGTGATCCACTACCTCTTAATAATAAAAAAAATTAGCACAATAAATAGATTTGTTACTTTCCGAATATAGTAAATAATTTCGCCGTATAAATTCATCAATTTCACTACTCTGAAAATGGTATGGTACAATGTTCTTTAGGGGTTTTAAGATTTTCGAAAGGAGTCAACATGTTTTGCTTGTTGGTCCATTTGTATTGGACACAATAGGTCTAATTTTGATAACAGGACCCTCTTTTTAAGTTTTTATTTGATTTTTACTATCTTGATGACTAATGACTAACTAATGACAACCATACAAAACATTGATATTCCCAAGCTCTTGATTCGAGAAATTTGGAACAACATAATCATTCAATATGTCAGTGAAAACTGTCGAAATGCAACGCAAGAACTAATCAAGATTGTATAACAAAAAACCGCTTGATCACCATCCAGTCAAAGGAAAGGAATAGCTCAAGAAAGATATTGTAGTGCGTCTGACTTCCACATTAATAAAAATATCAATTTAATAATTAAACTTAAAATATATTATTAAATTAACTATATTAAAATTAAATATAGCTAAATCAAATTAAAATTATTGTTTAAATAATCTTTTTTTTTCAAAAAAAAAACAAACAATATAAAACAATTCATGAATCATTCAACATCTCAAGCGTTAACTCTCATCAGAACCAATAAAGAAAATATGCCGAACATTCAAGAAGCCGAAGCCTTCGTTTTCCTAGCTGTGATCTCTCTGTTGATGAGCTTGATCATCAACCCCTTCTATTCAACCCAAGAAATTTTCTTAGCATACTAATTCTCAATTCTAACGATTCTCCTGATAAAGTTCGTTACGAGAACCGGACTGATCCACCCGTCTTCAGTCAAAATGAGTTAATTAACAAAGTTATTCCAGATAAAGATTTTAAATACTTACACATCGTACGATACTGGAGTTTACATGCCCAAATGCAAGATCATCAACAATCTCAGTAAAATCGCCAGATCAGGTACCCGTGCTTTCGTGGTAACATTTACTGCTGGAGCAAATATTTCAATGGTCGCGTTCAATGTTGTTTACAATAAAATCTTTTTTCAAATTAGTTTCATGTCTCTACAGATATTGAAAACAAAATTATATTATTTAAAAAAAAGATAAAAATTTCATCAAAAGAAAAACTAAATTTTCATCTATTAACGCTGAAAATTTGAAAAAAGTATTTTAATAATTCGTTTAAATATAAATTAAAGCTTAGAGATCAAGAAAATGATAAAATTCCAAAATTAAGTTATTTGTTATCTGCTAACTGAAAGAAATAATATCAATGAAAATTTTTAAATTTTTTTACTGCAAATTTTTATTAAATGTGATAATTTACTTAATGTTTCACTTTCTCTGTTTTTGAAATAAATACGATAAATTTAGCTTTTAAATGTATATTTACATTAAATAATTTATCAAATATATATATATAATATCCAGAGGCAGATTTAATAGTGGACGCCCACTCTGGGCTCTCATCTGTGAATTTTTTTCAAATGACACCAAGTTTTATTTCATAGAATCAACTTTAGTTACGTATAAGTTTACAATCGGCAGCAAAATCTGATTGCATGTTTAAATTCACTTATTTTCAATATTTCATTACTACGAGGAATGGGGATGCACTAGCGCTCATTTGAACAATAAAATATTTTCTCATTTGTAATTTTAATTTCAAGTAAAATCTATGTTTTTTTTCAAATTTCCGATTGTTACTTTTATTATATTTATACTATCATCAATTATAACTGTAGTTTATGATTATTGATATATTATCATTAATCATATTATACATTTCGTGCGGGAGCTACCCGGACAGAAAGCTAATAATCGGAAAAATAGATGACTATTAAATGTAACGTAGTATAACATTTTATTAATTCCAAAATTTTCTTCAAGTCTGTGGTTTGTTCGACTTCAGGAAAGATACCAAATGCTCCATAAAGCCTGTGTGGGTCGAGAGTATTTGAATTTTAAATGTTCGAATAATTTGAATTGTAAATGTTTCGATTGTAAATACTTTGATTAGAAATACTTGAATTTGAAATATTTTGATTCGAAATTTTGAGTTTGAAATGTTCGAATAGTTTGAATTGTTATATGCAAAAAGTAAATTATAATCTAATATATAAATAAATACGTATAAAATTGAGGCACTGCAATACATATATTATATATAAATTTTATTGGAAATCAAACATTAATAGAAATTAATATTTTTTATTTATTTTAAAATATGGCTAATATGTATTTTTATTTCCTCAGTTTCATACTCAATATATTCTTCTGCAATGAGGCCACAACCGATCTTAATCAGTCTCAAACACTTTTTATACACATTTATACAATTGAAAATTTTTCCTATTCTAGCTTCCTTAAACTAATCAAATTTGTGAAGTTTTCAAAATTTTTCTAGCCCAGCTAGTTGTTTAATTAATGATCTTTATCTGTTTAATTTATAATCTTGACATTTTACCTTTGGTAACTATTATCTTTTTTTGTCGTTTTTANTTTTTTTGTCATTTTTATTAATTAATACTATAAATAAAAACACAAAAAATAATATATTAAATAATTTGTTAAATAATTTATTAATTTATTAAATAATTTAAACTTTGCACTATTTGCTATGGAATATTGCAATATATATCTGTTTGCAAAAATTGAATTGAAATTAAATTAATTATTTATCGATTTTCTGTTTTTGTATATTTTGAGTCAATCTGTTGTTTCTCTTGCACTTTCTGCAAATTCATAAGTATTGTTGCTTATTGACATTGGTGCCATTCTTGATCATTCTATTCACATTCTATTTTTATACAATTTTTATTTTTTATATATTTCAGCTAATTCCCAACAATTCAACATTATTATCAGAAATTTTAAACTTATATTTAATTAATTTTGAGAGTCTGATGCAAATCTATCTGACAATTTTCAGCTGTTATTTTTCAAATATTAGTTTAATTATAAATATTTCTTCAAATTTAAATGGATCCGCTGATAAAACTGATTATTTTTAAAGCTGGCTATTATAAATATAATTCAGAAAAAGTTACCTAAATATTGCGAAAAAAAGATTTAAAATTTCCTATCTGAAAAGCTTAATTTTTTGTTTTTACATAAATATTTGATCTTTTGAGTTAAATTGTAAGATAAACTATAGAAAATCTTTTCCTCAAAAATAATAATTAAAAATTTAAAATGTAGATAAATTCAATTATTTAATTCAATATTATTATAAAATGAATGAATTTTTTCTTTTTATACTAGAAAGCCTTTTACTGTTGATTGATTCTTTTCATTATTAATTTCTTTTAAAGATAAAATTTTTTAAATTTATTTTCCAAAAGTATTTTCTATTTTCACAGCTAATATTTATTAAATATAAAATATTGTTTTATAGTGAAAATAGAATAAAACAAAAACAGTGAAAATAAAATAAAATAAAATAAATATTTTAATTTATTAAACATTTTAATAAATTATATTAAATTAAATGGAAATGAGCAAAAAAGAGTGAATATAAAAGAAATCACAACATCAGTTGTCAGTAAATATTTAAAAAATCTTAGACCATAAAGTCATAATAAAAGGATTGACGAATAAAAACGTAAGACGTATAAAGAAACGGAAAAAAACATTATTTCTCACTGTTCAATTCAAAAACCGTTGAGTCTTTTCTGCCACGTAGTTATATTATTTTATTGCAATTTATTGACATTTTTGACATTTTTTTGTAAATTTGGAATCGACAAATCTAATTTTTGTTGAGAGTTCGTTGATTTGATATCTAAGAACACGAGTGGAGTAAAAATAAATTCAGTAAAGCTCTAATCATTAATTCAAATAAAAACCTAACAATTAGCTTCTACATATTGTTCTCTTCATATGGACTTCATATGGACTTAATCGTCTAAATGTTAAGAATAAAATATTAAAAACAGGCATACTACTGAAATTTAATAATACGTTGATATTACTTATTGACTGGTTTTTCATCATAACAACTTAGAAAAATAAATAATATTTGTTGAAGTTACCTATTTATAAAATTTATTTCAAATAACACGTATTCACATCCAAGACACTTAATTTATAAAGCATCAAATCATATGGCAGCCTTTAAAAGTATATAAAAGTTTGTAAAAAATGTCAGGTTTTATTATTGACTTTAAAAATAATGATCAAATGGATATTTCATTTTTATATTTTTAAATATTTCTATCAAAACTCTTTTTCATTTTAGTTTTCTACGGACACGAATAGATTCATTCCTTTTCAATTGAAATTAATTTTTCTCCGCATTGAAAATGATTTTCAAGTATATAAACATGACAATGGTGATTAATTTTTTATAAAATTTTGGAGTCATTTAAATATAGGTAAACTAAATGAAAATAGAATATAAAATTTTTATTTGAAAAATAACAAAAGTAAAAATCGATATTAAGGAACAATATAAAGCGGATCAATTTGTAGAGAAGAACATAAGAGAACAAAAAGCACAAAAATGTAAAAGAATTGAAAATAATTAATTAATAAATTTAAAAAAAAAATTAATTAAAAAAAAAAAAAGAGTAAAATATATGAAGTACAAAAATATTCAAAAACAGAAAATTCGTTAATTTATTTAATTAATATGAAAAAAAACAAATTGGAAAGTCAACAATGATATTTGGAAGCCCATTATTATGACTACATGATAAATATTTCAGTATTCGATATTTCTTAACAAGACTTAATAATTTGTTTGTTCGCACTTTCCATTGGTGTTGATTACATAAAATTATCATGAGAATTAAATTCATCATCTGAATCAATTTCAATTTCAAGATCTTCATTACTCTGATAATTTTCAAATAAAAGTAAATATTTTATGTTTGAAATAATATTAAATTAGAATAAATAGAAGTAGGAATGTGTGATAAAATTTTATTAATTTAAAAATTCAGTAATCAAAATATAACTTCCAATTTAAACAAAGTTGCTTTATATTTAATAAATTTAATTTTTATATAATTTTAATTTAAATAATTTTAAAAATAATTATCAAAGAAAATGTTTAAAGGGCAATTAATATTGTATTTTTAGTTTGTCAATAGATGAGACCAGTCGAAGAAAACTGCAAAATCAAGTTTTAAGCAATTAATTATACAGATTATTGGACTTTATAAAGAAAAAATCATAACCATAATTTTCACATTAACTTCAAATACCAACTTGGAAGAAATGTGATAATAAATTTGGGAAATCCTATATAATGACCAGGGAGAATTAAAAGATAAATTGAATAAGATTGAAGAAGAATTGAAGCAAATTTGAAAACTCCTCTGAAAGTGAATATAATTACTATTGCATACAGAATTGAGATATCCCACAGAAAATGGCGCAATGTTTCAATTGTGTACAATATATTTGATATCTTAATTTTTTGTGATTTTTTTTTATTTTTAGAAAATTGAGTTACGTATAAAATAACTTGTTTTAATTGAATAAAGATCCAACAATCACATTAAATTTAAAATTGGTTTTTAAATTAATTATTATAATTCCACATATTTTATTTTACATAATTATATTTTTTACATAATTTTTTACATAATTATATATTTCTTTTTTCAGACTTTTATACAGTGTTTTTCAATTTAATTTGAAAACAAATTTTCTAATTTAAACAACAATAGTTGATAAAAATCGAAAAAATCAATTAAATTTAAACGATTTCTATCGATTCATAAAAATTTTCTCATGCAATTTATTGGAATAAAATTTTTCGTACGACAATTTCAAGACCAGAAATAGTTTTAAAATCAAATATTAAAATGGGAATAGATAATTAAAATCTGTGGATTGTAATAAATTGTTTTAGCAAGACAATTATTACAAGAAAGAAATTAAATTTGAATAATTTATATAATAAAACAATAAATTAGTAATAGTAATGTTTCTGATTGTTGGGAATTTCTTTCGGCGCCGCAATTAACTTTCGGATAATTATAAGAAAGAAATTTATAATTGCTAGTTTAATGTTTTGTTTTAGCTTTAGTATTTTAATTAATAAATTACTTTTGAATCTAATTTGCATTTCATTGAATTGAATTTAATAATAATTTAAATTTTAGATATTTATAGCTCTAATTTGACAGCAATAAAACATATTAGGAAATGATGGTTTCTTAGTATCAGAATAAATTAAATTTTAAACAAAGTAATAAAATTGACAGTTGCTGAAAAATATTTATTGTGTCAAAATTTTCGATTAATCAATAATCTTTTTCAATTTATTCTAAAAGTTATGTGGAATATTCAGTGCTTGCTTGTTTTTTTTAAAATTCATTTTCCTCTTTTTGAGTGATAGAAAAATGAATAGAAATAATAATTGAAAAATGTTAATTTAAATAACCTTTTCTGTTTGAGAAGAGATTACCAAAATTTATTTATAGATTTGTTGGAGTTGTCGGTAAAAAGTAAAATTAACAATTATTGATCTGACTCCAAGCGTGTTTTGAAATATTAACAATGGAAGGTTCTCGATATTACCAATATTTATTGTCTATTTCAATTACTATCGATTTGATTTATGCAACACAATTACACAAAAGATTCATCCATCAAAGCTCAAAACTTGGGGCTAATTAAAACACACAGTGAGTAACAGTTTAATTCAATGATTTCTAAAACTGCCTCTTAGACGAACTTCCTCGATATACTCTTGTAGTCTATTTTAAATATTATGAATTTTGTTTATTTGCAGGTAATAATGAAAAAATAACCTCGTTTAAATATTATAATAATTTTAATTAATAATAGGTTTCTTGGGTATTCATGCTTTGTTCACTCCAAACATAAATTAATAATTTTTTGGCTTCTAAAACTAATTCAGCAAATTATCATTTTGGGGAAGATTACAAAATTTAAATCATTCAACAAGATTTTGTTAAATTTTTATTTACAAAATCGAATAGTATTAACAAAAATATATATTTCAAGCTGCAATGCTTCAATTTTGTTACCAAATTTTCCGATGAACTTCATGCCAATCATCAATATCCACAGGTTTTGAATCCTAGAGGCTGTAAAAACCAAGATGAATATGCAGTTTCGCTTACTATAATCGTATATGGTATAACACTTGTGAAACATCTCACCACTCAAAGCTGACACGAAAAATGTTGTATAATGTAACATGAACTTCTTAATACGTTTAGCAAAATATTGCTCACCTGTCAAGCGAAGATAAGACAAATTATATATATTTTTTTACTTTTACAGAAATAATGCCAGAAAATACTAACAATTGTATATTGCCTAATAAAAATTACTCGAAGAGTCACAGATAACGCGCTTTCCTATATATTGAGTAAAATCTATTTTTTCATAGCCTATAGTAGGCCCTACACCCTCTAATTTTCACAAAATACCACTTTTTCTTAAGATAAAGAAAATAATGAAGATTATCGAAATCAACATTTTTGGTGCTCAAAACCTTTTCGTATAACATTGGAAAGGCAGTTAAAATTACGATTATGTTATAATTTTTAATTCATATATGCTTGGACAATATGTAAAATTTTATTTATTTGTTATAAAAATTAGAAAAGTTGAAATATCACACAAGAGAACTAAATAAATTCCTAAATAACTACAATATAACAACAATAACAATATAAATTCCAATAATTAAGCAAATGAAAATATTAAAATACATAAAAGAAATGACCATAAGACAAACATAATAATACATGGAGTCTTACTAACATCATTATAAACATTTGTAACATTGATGATAGACGATACCCACAAGCAAAACAGGAAGGCATGATTTTCCAATAAAAACAGCCCAGAAAATGGTGGAAAATATTTTCATTATATATCATTTATTCCAAATTTAAACATAATCAATAAATAATGTTTATTTATCATTAGATATATGAAAATGTTAAATTCATTTTTCATTAACGAATTGTCACTAACAAATGCCTGAACTTCAGTTTTCCCACTGGGAGCCATTTGCTAGGTAAATAAAATGATAGAAATAAAACAAGACGCCAAATTAGTTTCCAGAAATATATTGTACTAGAAAAAAAATGTGTTATTTAAATTGGCAGAAATCTAAAAATAATAAATTTATAATTAAAAATTCGTGACCGGTGTTAGATAAAACAATCAAAATATAAATTTCATTTGCACCTCAATTAATATGAACATATTTTGCCCATGATTCCAATTTATTAATCGGATTGATCATTTATTACTCTTTATCAAACATCTTCCAACTCATTTAGCGTCATTGTGATTAATCAACAACTTTTTAATTATTATGTAAAAAAATTTCAGAACTCTTACTCAAATTTAACAACTTTAATTATTCAGTACAATTGATACATATTTAACCAAACAACTTAGACATTTCATATAAAAACAATTTCATNCATTTTATTGACTTAATAAAACAAAAAAGGAAAAGAGAAAATAATTTATAAAAACATTAAATGTTTCAAAAAAGTAATTATAAAATTAAATTAAAAAGTGATTTAATTCTAGAATTGAAGAAATGATAGAAAAATATATTTATTTTGACTTTGGAATCATCTTTCCAAATTTTTATATAAAATTACAAAAAAGAGTGAATAATTATATATAACTTTTTAAAATCTTTTTGTCAATTAGTTGTTAATTTTTTTCATGTAATAATGGAACACTCTCTATTTGACACAAAGAATGACAGTTTTGACCAAGCCATAAAACTTTAATAAAAGGCATGTTTTGAATTGGTCATATAGTTTATCAGACTAAAACTTTGTTGATAATTTTTCGGGGAACTTTAGCAAGAAAATATCTAACTACAATATGTTTCAGTGAATGAGTCCTAAAACGTGATATCCAAAAGCTCAAAAGAAGTATCACAGGATAAAAATAATGGATTCAATTGCAAAAAGATTTAACAGGTTATCAATAATTATGGATTTATTAAATTCTCTTTTTTAGTTTTCATTTTTTATGCGCTTGGTATTTTTTTGAAATAGTTTCAATTTTCATTTAAAATTAGTTTAACTTCTTCAAAACATTTTCCATATTTACTTTTTAACATAATACATATATAATTTATTTTCATTGTGATTGTAGATGAAATATTTTCCCCATGTAACACAAATCTTTGATCTACAGTCATTTTAAAAATAAAGAAAATATTAAAATTAAACAGCTTAAAGGTGAACAAAATATAAGTAAAATATTTTACTGATAATAAATTTACTTTTATTTTATGCATTGATTCTTTTAATTCTATTTACATTTAAAAGTTTTAGAATAAGTGCGTTTTGAATGTTTTTAAATATTTTGGGTGGTAAATTGTGGGCATGTGAATTGTTATTGTTGGTTTTTTATGAAAGTATTAGATAATTTACTTTATTTATTTTAATAATTAAAAATTATAAAAATTTATTGATTAAATTAAAAATTCCATAAAAATGTGCATTCCATTAAAATACCATTTTAAAAATCTTTTAAATAAATTTTGTGAAAACTTGTTTAATTTGAAAAATTTGAAATTATTTTTTTTGAATTGAATTGAAAAGATTTTTAGATTATAATATTTGTAATTTGTCTATTAAATCTAAAATATTTATAGTTTTTTGTAAATGTTTACTTACAAAATAACAGAAAGAAATATTATTTAACACGCGTGAGTAGGTTGATGTGAAGCTACTGGTCCAGTATAAATATGCAAAAATAATTTTTAATATAAAAATGATCACATCTTTGGTGAATTTATGTTGGCACTTGATTATCAATTTCCAATTTTTTGTAATTTCGAAATGAATTACCTAAAAGATTAAAATGTTTTGCAAGAATTATTTATTATCACTATTTTTTAATTTTCTCATTAACCAATATTATTTTCCCACATTAAGTTCTCCATCCTTTCCCGTCATGTATTCTAAACAAAATAAAATAAATGATAAAATGAAATATTTTCAATCTCAGAAAGTTATGACATTTTAAAGAATAGACACACTATTTATAGTTTTCTTGAACCAATCAAATCGTTTAAAAATACAGTAACAATTGAATAATAATTTAAAGTTTTTAAACCAAGTATGACTAATTTTCGACTGGTAAATACATTCGCACAGAATATCTATATTTCAGAAGTCGCAAACGAATAACTATTTGTGGTTCATATATGCAATCAGTTTTCATAGATATACAATAGATATGCAATAGATATACACGTTTCTTAAACATTAAAAGTGATGGAAAATAATTGAATTTGAACATCCTTCATGTCATAATGTAAACTTTCAATATGTTTTTTACAACATATGGTTAATTATCGGTTCTCGCGTCTGTGTGCGGTTTTTACTTTGTTGGATTGATTTGTGTGCGCACACAGACGCGGACAATTGTGGAATTAATCGGGTTGTATTGAAGTTTTAGTTTTTTGATTTGTGTGGATTTGGATTTATCGATTTTTGGATGGTTAAAGTTTTTCGAATTCTGGAAGTTTTGTAGAATTTTTGTTTTAAATTTTAAAAGGGTTTAAAAGATTGGAATTTGCGGAAAGGTTAATAAAATTGATATTCGGATTTTCTTTAATGACTTCAATTAATAACGATAATTACTATGATCTTCAATGCAACATGGACGTTCACATATCTCAGGGTGGTAAATGTGTGACGTGCAATGATGGATTTATTGAAAGAGTTATTCGTGATTACTCAATGGAAAATGGAAGTACTACAAACGAAACTGATGGTTCCTTTTTTTTCCTGATAACAGAAATAGTGTTTTTGGCCAACTAATATCAAATTTATTTGGTGGATTGCTGCCGCTGGATTTTATATCTGATTCGTCAGATTACATAATTTCAGATCAAAGTTTCGACAATTTTGTAACGAGTATTATGAATCAAGTTGAACAGAGTGGTCCTCCACCAGCAAATAAGGCAGATATTGAGAAATTTCAAGTCAAGAAAATCACCGCAGCAAATGATACAGGTTCCATTTGTCTGTTAGATTATGAGGTGGCCGATGAAGTGTAAGAGTTGCTCTGTCAGCATAGATACCCTGTTCAGTGTCGAGAGACGTGGATGATTATGATAATGACCAGGCTTCAAAGTACGATTAAACAACATATATCACTATTGAAAATTATTGAAAAATTAATTTCCAACTTGACGTACGACTAGCATGCTTGTCAAGCGAAAATAGAAAGTTAATTTAAATTAAGAAAAGATTCGGATACTTAGCAAGAAAATTTCGGTTTTAAATTAAATTAAAATGTTCATTTTTTAAATAAGTGAATTTAAAGAACCTTATATATAAATAGAAGATAAAAAAATGACGGTTTTTTATCGGGTCATCTGCCTTTAAAAATAAAAAAATTGTAGTATCAACTGGTGTGTGACCATTCTGTGGTTAATTTACTGTTTTGAGTCATTATGGACATCTATATCTAGATTACGAATATTTTCATACTGAAATAATTTTAAACCAACAATATATAAAATGAAAACAAACAGAATCAGTAAATAAATTTTTACTATTTTAAAAATACATTCATTAATAAGAATTATTTAAATTAAAAACACGTAAAAATGATTAAATCATTTCTTTCCCACGCATAATTTTTTTTTCATTAAAACAGAATTTTTACTATTTGCATTGCACATGTAATCCTATTTTATTTCAAATATATTTTCTTATTATTACTGAAGCCTTATAAAATTATTAATAAGATTTCTGGATGTTAAAATAAAAGAAATTATTTGAAAGTTAAATTGAAAACCAAAAATATAAAGTTTTTAATTATTTTTTTGATATTTAAATAAAAAAAAATAAAATTATAATAATTTTGTTTAAATAAAGTTATAGAAAAATCCAATAAATCAATTTTTTATGGATAACCAAAAAAAGAGCACAGCTTTTATTGAGTTTTATTCTACCATTATTAACTTTGGTTTTATAAGCAAAAGTGACCTCCATAAAAAGCAACTTTTTTATAATACGTAAATATAAAGTATTTAAACATTATCAGTTTTGTTTTATGAATTAGGTAATTGGCTAATTTCAAAAATAAAATTAATATTTTATTATTAATAATTCAATTTAAAAATGTAAACTACTTTATATTTTAACAGCAACACGACTGAATCCAAACGAGTTGATCAAGTTTTTGTTAGGTTCGATGGGTATGTATTCGAACTAACACAAAAACGTTTTATCTGACTCCAAATAATTTATAATGCGTGTAGGTAAATAAATAACAAATATGGTTTAAATATTTATTAGCAGTAAATAATTTGCTACAAAATTGTTTTTATTACACAAATAATCAAGCTGCTTTCTAAGAACAGAAAACGGTTATACAAACCGCCCTAAAGAGTATAACTAAGAATCAAGGCTGGCCCTAAATGCGCCAACAGCCCGATATAGGTGAACGGAAAAGAGATAGGGAGGTTTACCAAATTTTAACGCGATAGTGTCAACCAAGAAAATGGTTAACACTTTAAATTTTATTTGAAACGAAACAGCTACAAAAAAAATATGTGCTGACGTTGCAATCCCCTTTTATATTAACTTAAATAAATGAATATAATTATATGTATATATTACAAAGCAAAATTACTAACTAATTAGAAATCCAAAAGAGATAAAACCACAGATGGGTTATTCGAGTATAATTTCTTGTGGATAGAATTTTCTCTCTTGTTTCGATTATAGCTCCAACAAAGATTGGAGATGGGTTCTTGTAGATTTGAATAAATATTGTAATTTTGAATAAATAATTCCAAATCCCGAATTGATAAAATTAATTTTCGATCGATGTGAAATTCTAATGTCTACTGTTACATCTCCAATTAGATAGGAGATGTAAAATTGCAAAATTAGTTTCGTTAAATGTCAAATGACACAAATTTGTTTCTAATCGAATCAATTGCTTCTTTAACTACTACGTCTCAAATGTTTCTTTCTGTTGTACGTGTCTTAACTTTCTCCCCCTAATCTAATTTTTCAACTAGTATTTATATAAATTTATTTATATTAAATCTATTAATAGTAATTATTTAATTACTATTTTTATTATATATTTTTAAACAATTACTATTTTTGTTACCAATCTATTTTTAGTAATTATTTATTACTATTTATATTTTAATTCCAATTTTAGTAATTTTTAAATACTATTTATATTATAATTCTAATTTTAGTAATTAATTATTATTTAATTTCAAAACTTTTGATTCCGGTTCCTACTGAACCCCAACATTTTTATATTCGAAGCTTTAAGTTAAGTAAATTAAAATTATATTTGACTTCGTGAATAATACAAAAAGGAAAAAATATTATTCCAAAACATTATTCTAATTTTTATTATTTAAAATAAAAAATGCAGACAGTGCATTAAAAGTTATTGTATATATAAATGAGAATGTATCTATATCAGTCTAATCTTCTGCAAGTATCTATTTTAGTTTAAACTAAATTAATTTCCGAAAAATTATATGAAATAATATAATTTAATATTTATTTAATATTATTTCAATTTTTGTATCTCCGTTTTTTAATGAATAAATAAAAGAATAAGTTACTAAAATATGTCACGAAGATATTTGGGAGATATGATAATTGAAAATTTTAATTTTTTTTTTAAATATAAGTTAATAAATCCTTTGGCAGTTGGTCTTTCTTGAAATTTATGAGTTATTTGGTTTTTTAAATAAAATCTTTGATCAATCTGACAAAATATCAGAAAAAAAATTCATCAATTTCTTTATAAAATTTGTTTTATATAAATTAATCTAGTAATTAAGTTTTAAAATTTATTTATTAATTTGCTTTGAAAAATTTCCAAGTCATCTATAAAAAAGTAAATAAATAATTAATTAAATATATCAAAATAAAAATGGTAATTTATTTGAATTATCAAATTTAATTCTTATGGAAAATGTGAAATTTAAGAAAAGTATAATTAGTTTCTCATTTCACAAATAAGGCAAAGCTGCGAAAAAGAGTTAAATTTGCGCAGAAAAATTTGCATATCCGGAAACGCAAACCACTGAAAGTGAAAAATATATATTGATGTTGTATATTCACTGTTGCATGTCTGAAATCATAGATTAAAGCAGTAAAATAAATTTCTTATTTAAATAATTTTATTAAATTTAAAAGATTAAAAAATTTAAAGGATGATATTATAATTAAACTTTATTTACATACATATGATGTAATTAATTATATTCTACATCCAATATAATAAATGTTATGTGAATGCAGGTATCTAACATGTTATTTGTTATTTGCATGGTTAACATATATCAATAATGTCAACAAATTTTTACATAAAATCTACTTTTAGCAATAAAACATTCTAACGATTCCCTCATCAACTGTCTAAAAATACACAAGAAATTGGAGTTTTCACACTTTTCTCAACAACTACCAAATTTTAGTACATCCAATCCATCTTGTTTTTACATAATAATAATTTTAATAAATTAATTTTTCTAATAGACATATTTAACAAATAAAAATATTAAAAATAAGACTTTGAAATGTAATTTATTAAAATATAACTTTCGAATATTTCTTACAAACTAAATACTTAAACAAGTTAAATAATATATACTCCCATTTAGAAGTTTCCTATTTAAATGAAAATGAAATAGTCACAAATAGCAAAGTGAATATCACCTAATTCAGTGTAGCTTAATTTATTTTAATTATTAAATATTTATATTTAATCTTGTCTCGAAAATAAAATAATAATAATAATAATCAATAATTCATAATTTCAACAAATATTTAAAAATGATCTCTGGAGACATGGTTTGCCTTTAAATTCCAAATTCATTTCAGAATTAATTTGAAATTAAAATAAATGGTTTTTTTTAATCAATTTGACAATTAAAAAAAAATTGAATCATAAAGATTTTCACTGAAAAAAATATTGAAACTTAGCATTAATAATTAATTACTTTTTTTCATAATTTATTGATCAGTAGTATTATTTCATTGGGATTCTTTGTACTCTAAGAAGGAATTTTTAATGCTCCGGTTTCCGTAAAAATGCGAATTTAATTTGTAGATCACTTAAATTTTTATAAAATAAAAATATCTTAATAATAATAGCAATAATAATAATTGTATTTATTAAAAAACTTCACTATGAATCAGTAAAGATATCAAAAAAATTAATTTATATTTTTTAATACATTTTTTAAAATTAAAATTTCTGTTTTTCAAATAGCTAAAAGTAAAGATTAAATTAGAATTTTCAAATTAACATAACATCTTTTTTATTCTTGTGATATTTATTTTAAATTAAATTAAATTATTATTATTATTATAATTTATTATTATTATTATTATTATTATTATTATTATTATTATTATTATTATTATTATTATTATTATTATTATTATTATTATTATTATTATTATTATTATTATTATTATTATTATTATTATTATTATTATTAATATTATTATTATTATTATTATTATTATTATTATTATTATTATTATTATTATTATTATTATTATTATTATTATTATTATTATTATTATTATTATTATTATTATTATTATTATTATTATTATTATTATTATTATTATTATTATTATTATTATTATTATTATTATTATTATTATTATTATTATTATAAATTAACAATTTATATTTTTGAGAATAAGGGTTCTTATACATGCAATATCACCATGAAACAACAAAATGAATTAGCGATAGTCTCGGATTTGATCAAAGTTCTATATATTGTCACATCACAGCTGGTTTTTTTATTTTCTGAGTAATTCTGAATCACAGAACGACTTGGGAAAATTTTTTGAAAAAATATATATATATATATATATTTAAATGCAATTTTTACATTAAAGTAAATATTTTTAGAACATCTAATATTTCAAGATAAAACTTCAGCACTCTCCTAGAGATAATTTACCACAAATAATTTAAATTAGAGCAGTACAAAAATAGTATGTATAAACTTTTAAGATATAATAAGCATTTAATTTTTAAACTTAAAATGTAATTGTAGGAATGTTTCAAATAATCCCATTTATGCCTAGCAAATTATATTTAGTTTACCCTGAAAAATATTCATAGAAAATTTTCTTTTAGAGAATATAAATCAGTACTACATTTATTCACATTCTAAATGACCCAAAAACAAGATGTAAGCGTTGTTTGCTTCATTGAAATTCTAATTATGTTGCACGTGCTTATAAAATTGAAATATTTGTATTTTTTTTTGGTATTGTGAAAGGTTTCTTTTATTAGGTAATTATTGGCTTAGGACGTGAAAACAGTGACAAGTGAAGAGAATAAAGTTTATAACAGTTATAACTTTAAACAGTTATCTATTAGCATTTTTATGATTTTTTCATGTTTTTCATGTCATATCCGGTTTCAATTTAGTTAGTTACCTTTTTACTACCTGCATGGAACAACATCTAATGCATCTTTAAAACGAAACTTTATAGGTCTGCTTTGGAATCTAAATTTTGTCTTCCATAGTGATTACAAAATGTCTTGATTTTTTAAACCTTTGCGTTTGCTTTGTTTCAATTTGTCTTAATTTTCTTAATTTCTTCATCTGTCTTTTGCAAACAATTGCAAACTCTGATAATATTGCTAAAGCTCTTGTTTTCATTCTCTCTTTCTTTCGCTTTCGTGCTGCATTTTGCATTGTGATTTCATGTTCGGTTCCTTTCATCTAGCTCATTTCCATATCCGAACTACTTGAAAGATTTGTCCATGTTTGGAACTAGGGTGGAACTAAATGGGCTTTGTCCTCAATTTAACACTAGATTTACCACACCAGTCAAAATGACTGGTTTTGCAATTTCGTTTTTGAATTCCTACTTCGCCTTGATAACTAAATTGATAACTAAATGAATAATATTATGCTGTTAGTTTTATATTTTTATTCATAATCAAAAAGTTTTTGATGATCATCGGTACTTATACCGAACCAGTTAAAATGACTGGTGCATTTTTCTATGTAATACAATGAAATTACATAGTTATAAAAAATTCTAAATGCTGCGCAATTGTAGCACGATAAAAACAAAATTTCATGATGCTGATAATTACATAATTCGCAATAAATTTGCAGTCGTTGACTGAATTTTGTGAAGTGTTTACCGTGGAATTTTGCTGAGCACATTGGAAAGAAAAAATTCTTTGGATAACAAATAATTCAAGATATTTTTTGGTAAGAAAACTAAATACAGAGAGAAATATTATTTTATTAGTGTGAATTGATTTTTATATCGCCAGGCCCATAAAATGGCAAAACAAAAAAAAAGCTTCAGTGTTTTTGGAAAATATCACGGACATTCCTATGGAATGTTCGGATGTTGAAAATGATGAGCTTTATGATAGCGAAGGCGAATTATTAGATTCGCATGGAAGGAAACGTGTTGATATCAAGAGTAGTGACAGTGATATTTCTGATAAGAGGAATGAAGATGAGTCAAGCGACAGTGAATACGAAAATATTTCGAACACACGTAAACGAAGGTGTTTACCACTGCCGTCCAGTTCTAGTGACGAAGTTGAAAGTGCTCTAGAAATTGGTAAAGAAAGAACTGTTTGGAAAAAAAAGAAGGGCACGTTGCTGGAAGATTAGATTATCAATTAGCCGTATTTTCAAGGATGCTCATGGCCATACAGCATATGAAAAAAGAAATATTATGAAAGAGGAACTAAGTAGCGCAATTTTGTTATTAATTGAACATTCTATTTAAGAATATGTAAGAACGTGTACGGAATTAGAAGCTCGAGTTTTAAAAAAAATGGATATTTCAGCAAGCAAAATTGAAGGCATTGTATGCACGTGGAGCGTACAGGCAAAAACTTTGATACTGGAATATTTATGAAATATGAAGTAGGGGCCAGAATTCTTTTCAAAAACTATGAGTCGAAATTATTTTAGAGAGATTCTAAGATTTATTCGTTTTGACAAAAAAAATGAGAGAATTCAACGTTTACAAACAGACAAATTTTCATTAGTTTCAATAGTTTTGGAATAAATTCCTTGAAAATAGTCAAAATTGGTTAAAACCAGGTGCACATATTACGGTGGATGAGCAACTCTTTCCAACGAAGGCCAGATGCAGGTTCACACAATATATTGCAAACAAACCCGGCCAATTTGGCATAAAATTTTGGCTAGCGTCTGATGTTGAAACTAAATATGTTATAAATGGATTTCCTTATTTAGGAAAAGGTGATACACGAGATTCATCAACACCTCTATGTGAATTTGTTGTTTTGAAACTTTTGGAACCATATACTATGAAAGGTATAACCATTACAACGGACAATTTCCTCTTGCGTTGAAATTACTATAAAAAAATACTACATTGGTTGGAACAATACGTGGAAATAAAAGGGAACTACAAAAGATCTGCAAAACAAAGAAAGATAGCATGGATCGTTATTCCACGTTGCTTTACGAATCATATGGATGTACACTTACTATTTACAAGAGTAAACCGAAGAAGAAAGTATTTTTACTAAGTACAAAACACAAACACGTCAAAATTGATAAAACTAGAAAGAAATTACCCGAAACTGTGTCTTTTTATAACAATACTAAATTTGGCGTCAATGTTACTGATTAAATGGCACGAAAATATAATGTAAAATCAGGTTCCAGAAAATGGCCACTTTAAGTTCTTTTCAATATTCTAGATTTAGCTGGAATAAATACCTGGATATTGTATAAAAACACGACAGGTGAAAATATATCAAGAAAAGATTTTTTGTTTCGTCTAGCCGAAGAACTTGCTTCTGAATACCAGATTTCAAAATAACCACCAGAAGCAGCTGATATACCAAGTTCAAGTAGCACCCTTCATATACGTAAATGGTGTCAAATAGGATACTGTAATAATAATAGGACAACGACTATTTGTAATACATGCAAAAAACTTGTATGTGGAAAATGTACACAAATCAAAATCTACGTATGTAAAATTGTGGCAAACCCAATACTACTACTACTTTATAGGTTTCTGATTCAGAATTGAAATGAAAGTAAAAATCCTGATTATGTTATATGTTTTTTTTATGTTATATCTTTATTATACTGCATAGTAATAAAAAATATATGTATCTTATGGTATGGATATGACTCAAATATTTTTATGTTTTAATTAACTAACCAATCAATTTATAATTAATAAAATATATTACAAATTCACCTAATTGAAGTAGTTTATATTTTAAAAAAATATATAAAGACTGGAAAACCCTACCAACCATTTTGACTGGTATTGGTATAACTGACATTGTTAAATTGTCGGTAAATCTAGTGTTAAACCTCTGAGTACTCAATATTAAGTACTTTTATGCCAAAGTTCTTCTTGAACCGCTTTGAAAGCGACACAGGCTACCGTATAGGCTGTGTCCCAACCACATAACCCTCCCGGGAAAATATCTGTTATAAAGATTGAACTAACTAACCTGCTAAGGCAAAATGTCTACGAATTATTTTTACAAAATCAAATAATTTTCCCGGATTTTTTTACAGTAAAAGTAAAGTAATAAATTATAAGAATTTTTTTTTCGAATTTCACTACTGATTTCTTTTTTATTGTATTCACTAAAATGCTTGAAGACTATGAATCAGTAAATATATCGATGTTTTCTCCAGTGATCTCGTTTCTTCAATTGCATTTCTCTCATACTCGCATCACGTGCTTTATTTGCAATGAGATCATGCACAATGTATTCTTCTTATAGAGGATTCAGAACTTTAGTTAAAGTTTTCCTTAATCGGATTTCAAATGCTGAAAATTGTTCATCATTTTCTTGTTCCAGTACTGCCAATTCTGTGATTTTGAAAGTCACTGATTTTGTAATTGTAAACTTATTTAAAAACAAAACTTTGGCTTTTGCGTCTGTCGTTTATATTTCTCTGACGCTTTCACACAATTAATTAGCTCTGGCAGCTAATAACACAATTATTGTCCATTTGTCAGTAGTCATTCTTGTATTCATCATTCTTGAACCATCCTCGGCTTGGTGCAAACGTTTCTACTGATGAACTGGTAGAAGGTTCGTCAGAGTTTTGTTTCTCTAACTCTTCAAATAAACCTCTTGCTTTCTACATTATGACTGCTTGACTCAATGGCATATCTCTATCATTTTGGTCTTCTATCCATTAAGTCAACAGTTTTTCCATTTTTTCAATCATTTTTTTCAAGTCAAATATATTTTTAACTATAAATAAATAAAGACATTTATTTTATAATACAATTAGGAAAGAATGGATAAAATAGTTTTTTTAATTTAAGCCGAATTTTTTCATTTTCTGTAATTCTATGAAAATATTAATTTGTTAAAATAATTTACTAAAATTTTCGATTTGCGATTATTTTTCCTGCAAATCCAAAGATGTCGAAGGACCTTCTTCAATATTTTAAATGTTACTTTCACACAAAGGCAGCGCATGACATGACATATCTGTTATACTGTAAAATATTTTAATCTTTTGTAATTTAATGAATAAATCTGAGAAATATCTGAAAATCTAAAGAAATTTTAAATTCAAATTTATTTTATAACTAAATCTAACGATGATTTTTCGTCTTTTTCTCTGTAGCTCAAGGTAGAGCTGTCCGATTCTGAATCAAAAGTATTTTCCTCCATAACTTTTTAATAATTTGAAAATATTAATATGTTAACAATATGTTAATTAATGTTAAATTTCGGAAAAATCACTATCATTAATTTGCATGCATTTTTCATTATGTATTTTGTGTTGGTATGTTAAATTATTTTTCTTCCACTTTTCAACTCCTATAATAAATATGTTAACTTTCGGAAAATTATATGTTTACACACAGGTAAGTTTGTGTGTTCCTATACTATAAACAGTGCCGGTTCTAAGAGTTTTCTGTATGTAGGCCAAATACGAATTTGCCACCGCAAAAATAAAAAATATTTTAATTCTAATAAATAATTTCATTTTTATAAACATATTTAACTTATACCTATATGTTCAAGGTGAAGGTAGTCAAGATTCAAAACCCAAAAAAACATTTTATTTTTCTTGTTGGAATTGACAAAAAAATTAGAAAATGCCGCCTTCGATAAGTGCCGCCGTTGCCTACGCTTAAAACAGGGCCTGACTATAAATTTATTGATTTTTTTAAGATTATAGATATGTTAAATTTCGGAATTAGGTGTATTAGTATTTCTACTTTGTTAATTTTTATGTCTTATAAATGGAACATTTTCGCAATGCTTTATCTTTCATATTATTTGCATGACACTTATTTAAAATTTTAAATATATGGCATTTATTGATTTTTAATTGAAATGTATTACATGAATTAATAATCGAGGCATAAAATAAAATAACCACCATAAAATAATGAATTAATTTTATTTAAATGTCGTAAACAAGTATAATAATAAAAAAGAATGAAAATATACAAAATTATTTACAATATTAAAATTCGAGATTTTAGGCAAACAAGAAATAAAAGAAATCATTAAATATTCTAAAATAATGGTCAGTGAACCAAGAATTCAAAATTTTATGTCCTGAAAAATTGAAATTAAATCGTAATTTCTTGTTTAAAAATGTCATATGTACTAATTTGTTTACATTTTATTTTAAAATTCAACTGTAGAAAATTTTTAAATTTAAACTTAAATTTTATAATAATATAATATTATTCTATTTCACAAAACATTTGACTGATTTATTACAAACTTTTTAATAAAAAGCAGATAATGTAATAAATTATGATTTTCATAATTTTCTAGTTTTTCATGAAAAAAATATCTATCTTGAAAATGAGAACCATGATTTTTTAAATTCTACTAATACAAACTTAACTCCAAAAATAAGCACTAATTAAGATCATGTGAAAATTTATATTTATTTAAAAAATAGCAATAAATAACAAAATTCCAAGAGAAAACTTTGTATTTTTTGAAACCCCAATAATTCGAATAAAAAAAATTACTCCAAACAAAGTCAGAAGACAAACTTAATAACTTAACATATAAAGAAATTATAGGAACTTTTTTTTCAAATTACACCACTGATTTCTTTTCCATTGTATTTATTAAAAAGTTTGAAGACTATGAATCAGTAAATATATCAAAAACATCGATATATTACTGAATTTTTAAATTCTACTAATACAAACTTAACTTTATACAACTTTAATACAAACTTTATTTTTATTATTTTTCTTCACTACCACTAGATCATTTGCTATCATTGATTATTATTATTATTTTATTCTTCGATTTGTTTTAATTCTTTGTCTACCCATTCAAGACGAATCTTTCCCCAATTATAGTCTTCAAGCTTTATAATAAATATAAAGAAATGCCAAAAAACATAAACACACACTCACAAATCGACTACTAAGCCTGTGCAATGTATAAGATTTATTCTATAAATCTTCACTTTTTATATTTTGAAGTCTTAATTTTTGACGGTTTTTCTAAATTAAAATTTACAAAATTTAAATTTCATTTTAAAAGGTTTTTTTATCAGAAATTTTAAATTTTATATCTGTACTTCGAAACTTTCTTCATACTCAATAATCATTTCTAAACCTTCAGATCTGTCATCATTTTTATTTTTATTATTTTTCTTCACTACCACTAGATCATTTGCTATCATTGATTATTATTATTATTTTATTCTTCAATTTGTTTTAATTCTTTGTCTACCCATTCAAGGCAAATCTTTTCCCAAATATTAGTTCAGTTGGTGCTTTTAATTGATTTTTGGAAAGTCGAATTTAACATAAACAATATTTATGAAACAGTATTTATTGTATCACTACCGATTTATATGAACCATGTACTTCAATGTAATGCGCAATTATCGCTATAAATTTGAAAAAATATTTTTCGGTCCATATTTCTATCATTATAACTATCATTATTCATTGATATGTCTGTCAAATAATACAGTAACAAGTCGCACTGAATATATTAATAATGATATATTAAATCAACAAGAACCTTTTTCCAACTTCCAATTTTCCTCAATAACACTAAGATACAGCTCAACTTCCTATATTTATTATTCGAGACGCAACAAAAGATTTTACAGTATTCAAAGCTTGCATTGTTAATATTTTTAGGCTTTATAAAGCTTTTAATTAAAATTCATTGAATTTGGTTAATTTAGTTTTTAAAATCGGGCTCTTAATCACCCCAAATTCAGAGCATTTTTAGAAGAAATTGAAGCTGTAGCTGAAGATTAGTTTATTTTACAGCCCTTCGTTGGCTATCATTGGGCAATGCATTGAACCGTTTTCTTATTTGAGAAAAGAAATCTCCGATTTTCTTATTAATGTCAAAGACCATGAAATCAGGGAACTTAGTGACTATAACCGGATATATGATTTGGCATTCCAAACTGATATCGTGGAAGTGCTTAATGAATTAAATCAAAAATTACAAGGACCTACCAAATTTCTTTTATGTTTTATTTAGCAAAGTTATGGCTACATAAAGAAAACTAAAGCCTTTTAAATCACAACTAGAAAATGGTAATTTAAATAATTTTCTTCTTGTAAAACATTTTTAAATAAAAAAGATATATTTTTCGGAGAGAAAAATATAATTCTATTTTTCAAAAATTAATACATGAATTTGATAACCAATTTTTTGAATTTATTTATATTGATTTTACTAATTAGGAAATATTTTTGAAAGAATGTGCTTCAGCTATTTCAGTAGTAATGAGATGATTATAAAAATTAAAAGATTAAGGAGATTATTAATAAAATATACAAATTAATTATTGTAATGCAAATATGAATTGTAAATATTTTCAAACATATATATATATATATATATATAACATCAATATAACTTCTATGTAGCAGATTTTATCCTTGATTAAAAATTACTGGTACTACTACACAATCCCGTGATAAAAATATTCATCGGTTTTTCCAAAAATTTCGAGTTTGTTTAAATTTTTTGAAAATTATTTTTCATTATTATTTGTATTATTTTTTTTGATTTAATGTCAATCTGAAATTTACACAATAGTCTGAATGTGTTTTAGTCTCAATTAAATTCACCAAAAGAAAAGCATAAAATTTAAGAAAATCATGAAAAATCATAAAATTTATTAAATTTATAAATATTTCAAAAATCCCATTTAACTGTTTTTATAAAGTATTTATATCTATTTGTATGACGATCTCAATCGAAAATCATTCATCTTTAGTGGGTATTTCATTTTAAAGTGATTATTTCCCCTATTCAATAGAACAAGAGTAGACAACCTATGGCACGTGGTGAAGTTGTCAATGGGATTTTATGTTGCTTGTTTTTCAATTAAATATATTTAAAAAATAATTTTGGAATTTAATTATTTTCATAAAAAACTGTATTATTTAATGTGACAGACATATACCATTACATATTTGTAAAAAGAAATAGGGTGGCATCCTGAATTAATTGGCTTGGCACATCACATCTAAAAGGTTGCCAACCCCTACAATAGATATTCCCATGTGCAGTGGATAGCCACCTGTTCAGTGGATATTCGCATATTTAGTAAATATCTTCATATTCAGTGAAATTTTTATTTTTGTATAAACATTCTCAAATCCTTCTTCAGTAAATAATTCCCTCTTCAATGAGTTGTTTCTATCATAATGAGCTTTCCATTGAAAATTTAAATATTTCATTATTTCCTTCAATAAGAATTTTATTCAAAGCATTTATCTGAGAACTTTTATTATTTTTTATTATTATTAATATAATTAAATACATTAATATTTATTATTTCATTTTGTAAAAATTATATTGAAATTCCTAGACAAAATATTATTTAACTTCATCTAATTTTTATTATAACTTTCATTACTTCAGTTACTCTACTTGTTTTATTTCAAAAAATGTAATTATTTGTAGAATTTTAAAAATATTATCATTAAAACTCTGCTTTTCACTTATATTATTAATTATATAATTACGCTCATCACTGATTCACTGACTGATTCTATAACGCTCACTGATTGGTTGATCCTAACAATATCATAAAAAATTCTCTCTCTCACTAATACTATCATAGAATTTTTACACGAATAACGAGTTTTGAAAAAGCGCTTTCTAAGTTTATTTTGCAAAAAAAAGAAGTTCTTCAATAAAAACAATTTTTTGGCAATTTTTTTTTCATATTTCATATATATAACAGAAATAATTTTCAAATTGCTTAAGAATACAAGAAATTGAATTTTTAATAAATATTTAGTATGTCAATCTGTTCATTTATTTTATGATTTGTCAACGGGCGCCTTAGGCGCCTTGCAATTAACTAGTTATTAATAGTTATGCATTTTAAAACACAGTTATGTACATTCAAATTTAGTGTAAGCTTTATCTATTATTTCACATTATGTTACTGAAATATTTAATTATTATTTTCATTTTTAAAACCTTTGCTGAACAAATTATAATAAGAACTTGATAAAATGTATTCTAATTATCTTTTAATTTTGAAAACTTAATTAAAAACATTTTAATTATTATATAATTTCAGGTCGATTGTTGACTTTATGAGAATTTTATATTAAAAATTTCAGCATTGAAATCTTATTAAAATTTACTTTCACCAACATCATATGAAATATTTTTTAAGACCAGAAATTCTTGTTTAATTAAATTTACTTATATTTTAATTTCAATATTCATACATTTCAATGACCAAAATTTTCTATTAAAAATTAAATACATGGGCTTTGGTTATTTAAAAAATTTCCCAGCTAAAAACTGTTTACAATAATATCATATTCTTCTATAAAATATATTCTAGGAGAAGGTAGGTGTGAGCTCTCATTAGCCACCATTAGTTACAGCACATCGGTTAGCAATAGAGGGCCACTCCCCTACCCCTTCAAGATCAAGTCGAAATATTGATTTTCACAATTATTGATTATTGATTTTTAAAGTCTCATTTTTATTGATTTAAGAGTGCAATTATTAATTAAAAAGTGCAAATATTGATTTTAAATTGATATTTTACTTTTTTGTTTTATCTCGCTATAGAACGGGGGTTGAAGATTTTCAAAATATTATTTCAGTAAAATATAGAGGATGAAGTCACCTTTATCTTTGTTGACAAATTTTTGTAACCTAGCGTCATTTAACATACAAAATATTTGTATTTTTGACCATCTTCCAATGAAGTGTCGAACAAGTCATGGTCAGTAAAGTTGTAGGACTTTTAACTCTATATTTTTGAAAAAAGAAAGTTTCCCAAAATCTCAAGGATTCTTTTCGGGTCAAGTTATAAGAGATAAGAGTTATCAGAGATTATACTAGATAAATGCAAAACTGACAAGAAAATGAAACAAGATTGGAAACAGTAGCCGTTATTATAAAAATTCATTTAATAAAAATAAAAGTGAAAATGGTTGAAAAATTAAGTAAATAAAAAACCAACTTATTATAAAATAAAATACATATCTGAATACATTTTATGAATTTTCTTTATTTTTGATTATTTTTAGACTTTAGATATTTTTTTGTTTATTTATTTATATTTATTTTTATTTTTTTATTTATATTTATGTTTATTTTTTTTGACAGTTTTTTTACAATGTTATAAAAGTCGCTAACTAGAATTGCTCTACAAATAAAAACATATATATATATATATATCGATTTATAAAACATTCAAATTTTTCAACTCGTGTTTAAATTAAAATCTCTTAACCATTTTAAAATAAATTATAATATTATATATAATATAATATATAACATTATTTGTTTTAAAAACAAATTTGCGCATCTGTTGTAATTTCCGTTTGTATTGAAAACTTTGAAATATAATCGGTTTTTTCTTATTTTCTAAAACAATTTCAATGATATATTATTTCGAAAAAACTGCACAGCTCAGTTTGAGAATGATAGTATGAAAGATTCTTGATGATGGGAGGCTAGTGTATAGCTATTAGATTATAATATATATATATATATATATATATATATACTCCTGGCATAAATATATCGATCAATTATGATCAAAAATATATGTTTTGCAACAATGCTTAAACCAAACTGCAAATTTTGTTACTTAATATCATGTAGAAACATATTTTTAATTAAAGGTGTTTTTTTATTCTCACATGCTTATTCTAAATGCCCATAAAATTATTCTTTAAACATTTTCAATTTGTATTTTAATACTATTTTATTCGAAAATTCATACATCTATTTGAATAATAATATTTTACCAGATTACGAACTTGACATTTGTTTTAATATTGTATTGAAAATGTGTTAAAACAATTTTAAACAAAATTATATTTCTAACAATGAAAAGGAAAAATTCACGAAAGAAGCTAATTTAGTTAAGTTTTCCAAAATGAAATAATTTTATAGTTCCATTTAGAATAAGGGAGATCAATTACACATAAAATATAAAGTAAAAAACAATTCTCATGACCAAATAGTTAGATTAGTAATTGAAATGTATCAATTTTCATTTGAATTAAAAAAACAATTTCTTTCTGTAAAATATACTTGTATTTCCTATACCTTTTATTCATGTCATAATAATGACTCAAAAATCTAGTTTGTTTACTTATTTATTTGTTTATATACCGAACTTATTTTTTAATAAATAAATAAATTAATTAATTAATTAACATTTTCTGTTTTGGCATATTTTTGTGCTTTGAACCATGTCCCATATACTTTTCCACTATTTTATTCTTACAAAGGCATTTGCCATTATTTTTTCTATGCTTCACTTAATCCTGCTAGTTAATTATTTATTGATATTCTGTAAATCTTTTCCATTATCCTATTTTTCTTTATGATTAACTTAATACTCGTTTTCATTTATTTCATCTAATTCATTTGGTTTTTAATTTAATTTGTAATTAAAAATAATTATAATTTTAAAATCTATATATATATANTTATTATTATTATTATTATTATTATTATTATTATTATTATTGTAAATCATTGTTAGTATAATTTTTTGAAAGCTTTCATGAGCAACATGAAAGACTTGAAGAGAATGTTCAATATTAAAAATTTGGCATTGTTTGATAAAATATCAAAAGTCATTGTTGATTGTGGAAGCTAAGTGCAAAATATGAAAATCGTTAATATTAACATTATATAGTATATACTTTCATAATATATACTTTCATTTAAGTTATCTTGTTTTTTAAAAATAAAATGTGTTTAGTATTAAATGCTTACTATTAGCATTGTACTTTTTGTGTCTAAAAATCCTACAAAATGGGAATTTTTTCTTGACATATTATAAAAGGGATGCATTTAGTAAAAGGACAATTTAGTCAATTCTTACTAAGTTGATAAATGTTATATTTTTATTTTATAAAAAACTGGTTGTTTTATGGTTTAATGAAAAATATTTTTTTTGATTGAGGATTAAGAAATTGAATTTGTTGTATTTAAAACTTTTGTTTGTAAACTTTACTATGTTGACTGGATTAATACATTAAATGATGATGTTTTGAGTTTTTAAGCAATTGGTAATTTGTCTTATTTGGTGGTGTATAAAGTACCAGTCAAACAAAAAGTTAGAATTCATTCAAAATTTACCAAAATATCCTTTAGACAAAATACATTTAAGATGAATAAATAAAAGTGATAAATCCTTTATAAACATAAGATTTAAGTAATTAACAATTAAATTAGAAATTCAATTAGTTTCAATTTTAGAAATGAAGTCGGTTCAAATTTCGCAAAATTTGTTTTTACGTATCATTGAAATAAAACAAAATAGTGATTTTCGATAAATATATTTTATATGCCAAATTATTTTTGCTTGACTATTATTGGTTTATTCTGTTGGTCGCCAATTTTTTCAATTTAAGAATGTATAATAAAATATGTAATTTAATATTATCTTCAATTTTTTAAAAGTTTATAGAATGTTAAAATTAAAAATTATACTATAAACAAAAATTATAATCTAATTTATAATTTTAAACATATTTTCATTAAAAAAAATATAATAAATAAATTTGTTAACAAAATCTGTAATTTTTATAGTTATTTTATTCTATCTGACGATGACAAGAAAACTGTCGAAATATATCGTAAAACGAAAGTTAGAAAGTTAGTGGCGCTTTCTCATAACTTTAATGATAGCAATAATAATTATTACTATAATTATTAAAATAATATTATGTGGCAAGAGTTACACGATTTCATTAAAAAATAAGCAATATTAAAATTCTAGGAAATATTTTAGTTCAGTATTATTGAAAAATAAATTTCAAGAATAACAAACACTGAATTGCTTATTTTTATATAAAAATTAAATTTATTATAGTAATTAAATAAAATTCAATTTCACTTGAGTGATTCTGGTTATTATTGTTCGGTAATTGTGAAAATCATATTTCATATTAACACTTCGAGTTTCCATGCTTTGAACTATGCATATATATATATATATATATATATATATATATATATATATATATATATATATATATATTATTTTTATCTTATTTTATTAAGCTATTTATTAGTTTTACTTATATATCCTAACTTATGGTTTTCCTAATATTTTATAGTCTTTTATTAATTAATATCAATATAATTATAACTATTTTGAAACAACAATCATAAATTTGATACTCATAAACAAATAATAGATTAAAAAATCATTAACCAGTTTTTAATAAAAATATAAATTAAAATTTTAGATAAATTATTTAGTTGATTTAAATAATTGGTATTTTTCTCAAGGGTTATACACTATTTTCAAATTTAATCTGGTTTTTGAATAAAAAATTATACACTACTCGATACATATACATATACGTATTAGTGACATACAGTCAAAATCACGAAACAGCTCCCAAATACACACAGTTCAATCGACATCCATCAAGATGAAAAATGAACATGTAATTTTGAGTTAATGTCAAGTTGGTTTATTATTTTTACAATCACAGAAATGTATGATGTGCATGAATTTGGCGAACAAATCGACGACTTATAGCAAATTTGCTTTGAAAATAGTGTAATTATTTTACTTTTCTAATGTCAATTCTCAAATTAATTTCCTAACCATGTCACTATGTTCTTGATAGGGTGCAAAACTCTAATTTCGGGTTTATCGGTTTTGGACGAAAAATAAATTTATATATATAAATTTGTTTTACTTTAAAGATTGAATTTTTTACTTTTAAATCTATTGTTAAAAAATATTTAAATAATTTTTATACTTTTTAATTTTGTTCCAGTCATTTTCCATGAATAGTTGGAATTCAAATAAAGAGTGAAGTTTGGAATTAGTTTGAAGTCGATGAAATAGATACAAGATTAAAAAACAAAATATTTGATCCAGCAAATTTTAATTTAGATTTAATTAAAAAAGAAATTATTAAATATTTTCCTAAATTTGAAATCGAAAAAACTGAATTGAAAAATGAAATTATTTTTGAAATAAATTCAAATATTAGGAATTTATTAGATACTTTTGATTCCCCTATTGAGATTGTTAATTTCAAAAATTCTTATTTAGCTTTTGAATCCTCAAAAATAAAGCTTATCTCCAAAAGATGAAGATATAATTAATTACTGGAAAATTAACTCTAACAGGATTTCTTTACTATCTAACCTAGCAAAACAGTTTCTATCGTGCTTTTCGACTAGCTTTCAATCTGAGCGTGTTTTCAGTTGTGCTGGAGATGTAATAACTGATCATAGAACTAAAATTCTTCCTGAAAATGCAGAAAAAATTGTTTTTATAAAAGTAAACAATAAATTTCTAAGTTATATTTTTTAAAAGTGGCTTAAAAATTTTTTTTGTTTCGAAAATTTAATATAATATTGTTCACCGAAAATTTTCGATTTCGGCCGAAAGAAAAAAATTCATTTCGGTGCACCTCTAGTTCTTGATGCATTAAGGTATGCGGGGTTGTGAATAATTTCAACACAATTATATTTATATTTTAGATTAAACAATTAGAAAGCAATTTAAACAATATTTTAATTGTATATTTAAATTGATATTTATAAAATAATTATGTTTCAACATTTCATAATCTAATTTAAATTTAAATTTAATAAAATTGAATAATATTTATTTATAAATGGTATAAAATAAGAAAATATAAATCAGTAGTATTTGTTATTTATTTTTCAAGTTATTTCTATTTATTAAAATTGCTTATCGTCTTTGGACCTCGTCGAAAATAAAAAGTATAAAACGTCTATTAAAATCTTTGAATATAATTGACGACAATTAAAAACATTTCAATGACATTTTGATATCAGACGATTTGGGAAAAGTAGAAAAATATAGAAAAATATTAAAAGACAATATCGGAATACTAAAAGAATGAAATATATCTGTAACACACGAGACAAATAACCAGAATTTTTATTTCAATCATTTTTATAATTTTATCTTTTTAATTAAAATCAAATCAATTGACTGAATTTTCAGAGTGAAAACCTTAGGAAAGAATTTCAATTTACTTTTAATTAGATTCAACAAAGTTTACAAAATAAATTCCGAATCCACCAATGAAATTAATTAGTAAATCTTATTATTAATTGAATTCAATGACAGTTGAAAAATGTCTCCTATCATAGGCAAAGGAAATGTCAAACATAAAATAAAGTCAAAAGATATCATCGTGAAATATTAACTACTCAGAAACAAAATTTCCGAGTTATCTATATTATTTCTCCTTTCTCAAAATGAGTCCACATTTTTCTGAGAACTCTCTCGGGAAACTTGGTTAATTTATTGTTAATTTCGCCAGAATTTAATGAATCCATTAACATAAATTAGTTTTCTAATACTTGCATAATTGAATGAAGAACCGATAAAATTGTATTTTGACATCCGAAAGCCGCGAGTGGAATATTTAGCAGTACTCTCGGCCGAGAAGGACTGATTTTTCACGCATATAAAACTCATTAATTCTCATCATTTCGATTTAATTTTAGTTTAGATTTTATTGATTTCTATTCATAGAATCTTTTCTATTATTTTGGAATTTAGAGTTTAGAGAAAATTCTTCAAAGATTAATAACGGTGAATTCAATGAGAAATGTCAAACGGAAAAATAATTTAACCGAGGTTATTATTCCATTTCAGGGAATATCAATTTAATTAACAAATTATTATTTTGTAGTAAATACACTTCGCAGATAAATGTTCCATGCATCAGTGATTTATTTTTTATACTATTTCAAATAACTTATTTAATAAATATTATTATATTAATTATATTAATTAAAATAATTTTATATTAATTAATTATATACTGATTATTACATGATTCACTAAATTCTTATAAATTAAATAACCATGCAAGTATTCAAATAGATAAAAGACAATAATTAAATTGAACGCAGAGAACAAATGTATTTTTAGAATTTTTAAAAATATATACATTTAAAAAATACACCAGCAGACAAATTTTCTTTCGCTACAATCTCTACACTTCCGACAAACATCATTCTGGTACTGTTAATTGTAAAACAAACTTACCGAATAAAACATGCTTTTTTTATTATTTATTATTATTATTTATAAATATAGATAAAATATAAATAATTGTGTAGAATTTTGTTCAATAAATGTTCAATTCTGGATGAATAAAATGATGTTAGAATTTTGTTAGATTGTAAATTTTTATTGTTTTTAAAAGTATTATTTTTAAAACATGGTAATAAAATAGTTGAAAATAATATACAATTTTATTGTAGTTAATTTATAATTTTAATTAATATTCGTTGATGAAAATGAATCAAGCGTCAATAAATAAAGAAATAATACAAAATTATCTTTAATTTGATTTCTATACCCATTGTGGTATCTATAGATTATAGATTTACAAACATTAGAAAAGATGAGAAAAAAGAAAAAAGGTAAATGACCATTAATTCTACTGCTACTTACATGTATAATAAAATGACTTAGGATAGTCTGGCCAGTGAAGAGACATTGGTATTGAAAATTAATGATGAAGCTATTGCTATAGTTTATTGAGTTCAAACATACTTTATTGCGTCCGGCTATTGTGAAATAAATCAAACCGTTGTCATTTAGGAATAAAATGGAAATGACAGTTTAAGACTTACAATGTGATCCAAAAAATTTGCATCAAATATATGAATTAGCCAATCAATATTAATTAAAATAATTTTCTTTTCAAAAATTATTTATTTTATTTATCTTTGTATTTCATAAATAAATATTAGAAAAAAATACATAAAATTATATAAAAATATATAAAAGTTACCATCGTAAAAATGACATTTAAAATTAATGACAGTTAAAAAAAAAAGAAAAAAAATTATGTTTAAAACATAACTAAATTTATGTGTTGTTTAACAATGATCTCTGTAAAAAGCATTGATAAGCGGACAATTTTTTGATTTTAATGGAGGTCTGTACCAATGACATGAATTAAAAAAAATTAAGAAATTTCTTATTTTTTATTATAATAAAGCAGCCAGCAAAGAAGAATAATATTTAACAAATTGAAATCGTTTTTTTACTTAATTTACTCAATTTCCATTATTATGGTCAAAAAGTATAATATAATTTAAACAAATAAAATATAAAATAATATAATATTTAAAATATAATATTAGAAATTTGAATTTAATCAAAAAAATTTATATCGAAAATAAAACAACTTAATTATTAAAAATATTTTCTTTTGAATACATAAAATTTAAATCATAGAAAATCTTCACAAAATTTTCCAGAAGAGGTTTTTATTTGAAAATCTAATCATATAAGATAAATTCTTTTCCGATTCAAGAATTCGAAAGAAATTTGATGAAATAAAAAAAACAAGTCCTAATCAATTTGATTAATTATATTTGCAAATTTGAAAATCATCTGAATCTAAAATATAAAGCAATTATACATTTTGTAGCTTTCAATAACAAGTCAATTTTATCAAACAAGTTGAAAATATATTTCAAGTTCTTACATCAAAGACATTTAATATTTGGATAATTATTAAATTGAAAAAAATGGATTTTGGAGTGACTTTAGGTTTTTATGTATGCCAAATATTTTTAATAGAGATAAGTAAAAAATTAACAGAAATCTATATTTTAGTTTTAAAAATATATAGATCATATTCACAATGGCAAATTATACTATTTAAACAAAATTTTGTCATACAAAATTATTGTCATACAAGTAAATATTTAATTTAATTAAAATAGAGAATTAATATAATTAAAAAGGTTTAACAATCAAGAACTATTTTATCATTTCAAATCAATTCAATATGATTATATTCAGTATATGAATTTTATTTTGTCAAAGTTGTTTTAATATATTTTCATTGAGCTTGTTATAAATACTCGAAAATAAGCATTTAAAAATCTTAAAAATCTAATAGAATTTATTAATTTTTAGTATTTAATATTTTTTGAAATCTATTAAATGGGTGGTTACAGAAAACCTTTGAAAAAAAGCTTATGAAAAAAATATTTTTTAAATGATAAAGATAATACAAATGAAAACGAATATATATAATTATATTAAATTTATATTAAATAATTATATTAAATGAAATAAAACATTCTTGTTAAAAATTTTAGAAAGTTTTTCAGTCGATTTCGAATGGAAATTATTTGACAAAATAGAAAATTAATTTATTTTTTTGAATACATTTTTTAAAATTAAAATTTCAGTTTCTCAAATAGCTAAAAGTAAAGATTAAATTAGAATTTTCAAATTAACATAACATCTTTTTTAATTTTGTGATATTTATTTAAAATTAAATTTTATAATTAATTTGTAATTTTACATCCAATTATTATTTTATATAATATATATAATAAAAAAAAGTTAAATTCGGATGGAGGGAACCCTTAGCTTTTTTATATTATTATTATTATTATTATTATTATTATTATTATTATTATTATTATTATTATTATTATTATTATTATTATTATTATTATTATTATTATTATTATTATTATTATTATTATTATTATTATTATTATTATTAATATGAAACGACAGTTTGCTAGTTGCAGAATTAATTAAATATAAGATAATTCTTAAATTCTTTAATAATTCTTTGCTTCTATGAAATTATTTTCTTTAATCTTCTTCAAAAAACAGTTTGCGCGTAAATTTAATGATTTTAAACTTTCTTTTTTGAAGTCTTTTATTTATTGCATCTTAATTCTTTTGAAAATTGTAATGTTGTAAAAAATATTTTAAAATAATATTTATAGTTTTTGAGCAGATTTTTCATAATGTTTAAGATTACATTATAATTTATATAAATTTATTAATTAAAATAATTTTAAAATATAAGGAATTTCTATTCTCATCATAAACACGAAAAGAAGTTGTATATACGGTAAGAAAATTAAGAATAATTAAAGAAATTGATGAACAAATAGCTACTGTCGCTAGTGAATTAATATTGCTTTCAATACTTTAACGTGAATTATGAAGAAATAAGCAGAGGTTATTGAGAGATCAATAATTTCAAAAATTTTAAGAGTTTAAAAGTAGTAAAAGTATAAATTTTAAAAAGTTAACAACGTAGTATTGATATTCTTTGAACTGGTTATAGGAGCAAATATATCACTATAAAATAACTTGTTAAAAGAAAAGCTTGTGTTATTTGAAGAAGAAATGGAAATTAAAAAACCTTCAAGGCAAGAGATGGTTGTTCATTCAAATCCAAGGAAATGTACAATCTTTTATTTAAACAAATCTTTGGGGAAAGTGGAGATGAATCTATGAAAAAAGTAAATAAATAGAACAGTTATCATTCGTGAATTTAAGAAGGTTATGAGTCAAGTGATATTTTAACCTTGATTGTTTAATTTATATTTATCAGAAAAGACTTTAGGTTATGCTAATAAAAAGTGCTTTGGTGGAAAGAATTTTAAAGAAAAAATTCAAATGTTTGTTACAAATAATAATCACCACTTATTTATAAATATAATGAACGACTTCTAATAATTTGAAATAATACATATTTAATTATCGCAAAAATATTGTTTGAAAGAGAATAAAATATATTGAAAATGATACTTTTGTGAGACTCAAAAGATTTGGTCTATAGTGGAAAAGAGCATAGAAATATTGAGATACAAGAAATACAGAAATTTGTGTCACGAGAAATAAAATGATTTTAAGAACTTATGTTCTTTCTAAGAATGTGAAAATGTTTGATTCACCCGATTGACCCTTACCAGCGACTCTTTTTTTAAATTTAATGTTTACTGCGAATTTAATCTTATTGAAATGCCAGGGAAATCTTTGGAATATTGTCCAATAAATGTGGAAAACTATGATATATATCTTTTTATATATTTCTTTGACCTTAAGTCAGATCGGGTTAACGTTGATGTAATTTCAAACACATTTTTTGAAAATCAAGCTGGAACATAATATTACGTTTCATACAGAATAAAAATTAATTTGGAATAAATATCGTGAAAATAAAAACAATTTTAAAGTTGATTATTGTCTTAAAATAGACAAAGACATTTCTTAGTGGAAAAATTTCAGAATATCTTTGCAACAAAATAAACATTCACCAGCTTCATAAATGTTGATGCAATTTTAGCATAGGAAGAGTTCCCTAGTGATGACAAAATAAATTTTACAATTCATATTGATGATGGATATAATATTGTTGAAAATATATGCTATATATATATAGTGCTTTTTTCTGGAAAAAAAGGTGCCGGAACGTATCTGTACTATCCTTTATATGCAAAAATATGACGCTGAAATTAGCTAACAAATAAAATAATTATGCAGGACACAAAATATACACTTATTACCGACTACAGGAATCAATTTTGATGATGTAGTATATTAATGGCGAATATTTACCGTGAGCGTGTTTTATATAATTGTAATAACACATAGGAAGCACGGAGTTATGATTCACTCGCTTTGGCGTACGACTACTACTTTTAATTTGATTGTAATTGACTATTTGAAATGTCAGAAATAGAAATATGACAAAAAACCAAAATGATATATCAATTTTTTAAAATAATTCAGCGAAAAAAGGTGCCGGAACGCCGTTCCGGAGCGTTCCGTCAGAAAAAAAGCACTGTATATATTTAATCTTATAAGTTAGTCTTTAAAATTTAAATACAACGAATTGATATATACAGATTATATTGAAAGCTTTTTATATTTTTATAAAAATCTTAAAAATATAATTAAGCTTTTAAATATTTTATTCCTAATTCTTTCCATTTCCCATATAGGATTTAATCACTAAAATTATGTTCTTAATCCAAATTAATAAGACTATCTTTTGTAGTGAATCTTTGCCTCTGAGATTATGTTATATAGTTTTTATTGTACTATTTTGTCAAGGCAAATGAAAAGGTAATTGAGCAGCTGGTTCCCAAAAAATTATATTTAATTTCAGTTTGGGATGATTTTAAACATATTACTTTTATTTTTATTATTACTAAAAATCTTTAAATATTAATGCCTCATAAATTTTCAGTTTTTCCTTTCTTTGTCAAGTTTTAATATTTATCATTTGCTAATGGTAAAGCAGAAAATTTGTTTTGCATAGAATTATTTTCTATTTTTTTTAATAATGATTAAATATCTTATTGGTATTTATCTTAATAGTTTAGGAAGTAAGGTAACTAACTTAGGACATTTACTGAACCTCAACATATTTTACATTTATAACTTTGGAGTATGAAAGTTGTTTTAAGATGAGCCACACATTTTCATTTTAATAGAATTACTAAAAACAAACAAACATTTATTTTTACCACTAACAGTAAACGATCAAGTTGGAGATTTTACTTTAGTCCTCATTAAAATTAATTTTTGGCTTTTTGACCTTGAAATGAATTTACCTCTTTTATTTGTGAATTTTCCAGATATGTGTCATGGGTTATAAATCTGAGCAAAACCGTTTCTTCTTGGTTTACTAAATTAAAAATGTTTAATGATCGATGACAAAAATTGCTCTGGCAAGTTATGAAGAGTAATTAAAATTAAATAAATAAAATTAATTAATTAATTAATAGTGGATAAGAAATGTCAAAGAGTGACATAGTTTAATATAAATTGTATATTTTTATAAATTTTGTTATATAAATATTTTTGTTTAAAATTGTAAAAAGTGGACTATTAGATTTTTGAATTTAATTGAAATTTTATCGCTAATTTTAAATAAAGCATTTCGAATAAGTTTTTTTGATTTAGATATTTTTATTCAATTTGAAAAAGAAAATATTGAAAAAATATTTTATTGTCGATTAAAATTTAATAACATCAAGATGAAAATATTAATAAATAAACAACAGGCTATGTATCATGACTTTTCGAGCACATTTAGTGATTTGTTGTTTCTTAGCTGTCTTGAATTTCCTGCTGAGGATATTCCCGTGAAAGCTATAATCAACATGATCAAAGATGCTCTTCAAATCTTTGGTGTAACTTCCTATACCGGGTTACACTGCTTATTTTAATACACGCTTTTGTAATTAAGTTTTTATGGATGTTCAACTGTTTTTAATTTTATATATGGTTTCATTCTTACTTTTGATAGTCATAGCTTACATCAATGTTCAAAATATGTGTCCTACCCATGAGTCTCAGTACATTAAGGATCTTGAAATAGAGATGATCGATAAAGAACGATATTTTCAAATAGAAATAAGTATGAAAGTGGTGTTCTTTGATGTATTCTTATATTCTTGTGAGAGAGTCTTATGTAAAATCCTTGCGTGAATCTCTATTTTAATTTTAATTTTCAAATCCAATAGCTTATGATATCAGTACTTTTTCATATATTTAATTTACAAACTCTGACGAATAGGCAAAAGTTTTTTGAATCTCATTCTTCTTTTTGGCGACAATAAAAATATCCATACATCTTCCGTTTCAACGATTATGAATTACGTATTTTTTTCTTGATATATCACTCAAGCCAATCTAAAAATATTAGCGTGAATGGACATTAAATTCTACAACTCGTTTATAGACCTTTCACCTTTTGAAATATTCTATTTCCTATTGTCATTGAGAGTAGTAATAATACATGGTTATATATTCGGTTTGACCATATTTTATGATTAGGGTTTTTTTATCTGATGGTTTCTTTAAAGACATACTAATACATTAACAAGGTAGGAGAAGATGTAAAATGCCACACCATGAAGACTGAAAGGGTTTATGGAATTCTATTTTCAGGAAAAGTAGTCAATGGGGTAAAGATGGAAAGGATCCAAATTAATTTATTTGTTGAACGATTGGGGTTGGAATCAACTTATTTTATTTTTCATAGACTCATTTAAACTTGTTTAAATAATTTAAAATCTCTATTATCTTTACTGTTCTTATATTATTTATACAATTAATAAATAATGACAACCAAAATTAACTAAAAGAATAATCATCATATTTAATTAAATTTTAAATCTCACATAGACGAAATTATTAATTAAATTTGTATTAATTACATTTATAATAATTAATTAATTTCTAAAGTGAACAAAAAAACTAATTAAATATAATCGAAAATTAAATTTCAAATTTGTTTAAACAAATTGTGTATTTAATTATTGAATTTGGATTCGACAGTAATTAAAGAGAGTATTTTCACCATTTAATTCTTTGCTTATAAATAGGTAATTAAAATTTCAAAATAAATAGAATAATACAATCAATCATCCGATAAAACTACAATAATGTTTTTGTTGTTTTAATAATCACTTTACAAAATTTCTATTAGCCTATTATTTTTCATAGAAAAATCTAGAATAATTATAAACTCAATTAAATATTGTATCAAATAAAAACAAAAAATCTTTTCTAAATGCCTTGAAATTAAATTACAGAAAATCAAATATAAGAAATGTAAAATTATTTCGAAATAAAATATAAGAATTATAAAATATAAGAAATGTAAAATTATTTTGAAATAAAAGACTTTAAGCTCCTATTGACAGTATTGTTTTTTTGTTTAAATGATTTAACAAAATAATAAAATGATAATTTAAGCCTTTTGCTGCAAATAAATTATTTAATGAAAAGATTTTCGACTATAAGATAGTCCTTGTCAATCTCCTGGAATTTAGCAATGTTCTTCCCCAAAATACCTTTCAATCTTTCTTTTATTTCCTTTCTCTTAATTCTCATTAGTTGTAAATATAATGAATTTTTTTATTAAAATCTTAAAATTTTACATTTAAAATTCCAAAATGACACAAACTAAAAATTTTTAAAATTTTATTATACAGCTTCTATAATTAGCTTCTAGAAGCCTAATAAAATATTTCAAAATATTCTAAATAAAGCCTCCAATAACCACTTATATATGCTATTTAAATATTTCAATAAATGTGTCAATTTTGATTTTCAAATCCTATTTTTTAAAATTTTCTATATTATTCTAATTATTACTTTTTAATTTATTATATATATTTTTTAATTCCTTTATATATTCTCAGTAATTCTCATGGTCAATGACAACAGATCAAATTCATGATTTCATTGATTTCTTCTTTAGTGTTGATCTTTGGCTGTCTGTTTATGATGCTTCAGAATTGCTTTAGAATTGCTTCTTTGAATCTGACATTTTTCTTTTGGATGTTTCCATTAGCTATGATTTCTAATGAAATATTTTTTCTTTCCTCTGTTGGCTGACTCTGCCGGAGATGTCTACCCAACGAGGATGTTCCACCAGGATCTAGATGTTCTTTAACTCTTTGGTGCAAGGTCCTGAATGTACTTCCAATGTAGATTTCATTGCATACATTGCACGTGATGCAATAGACGATGTTTTTTCTAAAGCACATATCTTTCGGTGTCTGGCAGTTTTTCATTGTGCAATTGTTTTCTTTATTTATGTTGCCTGCCAGAGCCCTTCTCAATGTCCAAGATTTATGTGCTATCCGAATTGGAAGACCGGTACGTTTAAGTTCTTTCAGGATCTTGAAGTCGAGTATATCACTGATGAATGGGATATTCAGATAGAAATATTTCTGATTCTTTTGTGTTAATTCCCCAGATCTTCTTGGGGTAGAATTCATTCTTTCAATGTCCTCACCTTGGTGTATCCGTTTCGGTGTAGGATTTTATTGAATAAAATGTAAAATTAAAAATGTAAAACTCCAAAAACCAGATTAGAGTAATTTGAGAAATTACTTTCATGACATTAAAAGGTTCTATCCTAAATATATGACGAAACAAGGCATTTTAGGAGAAATGTTAAGTTTTTGTTAATGTTAAAATAAATTGTGCTTTAATGTACTAGGTGTGTTTAAAATCACTGTGTGCACACAGACGCAAATAGTTGGAATTAACCACAGAATAAGCTCGTAAATAAAATCAAGTTCATACCAACCTTTGACAATGCGTAGAAACGAAGACATAAATCAGACTGCAGCGGATAATAGTGTTAACAACATGTTTATCAGCAGCCAATAATCCGGAGCATCATTATTAAGTAACTAGAGCGAAAATGTCCGTGAAGGTCTTTAAGCAGAAAGTAATGTGATTTATCTAGTTGCGAAAGACCCAACATATGAAAAATATTACAAGTTTCATAAGTTTAAAGATTTCACTAAATTTATATTATGAATTTTAAGAATTAAATTAAAATTTCTAGAGAACACTCATATTTGTAGTCAAGAAGTCACTCATTCGATGTTCCTTAGACCTAAATGTCTTTTCAGTGATAAAGAAAGCATTAAGACTAAGGGAATATCATTGAAGGGTACTGACTTAAGATATCAGTCGTACCTGGATTGTTATAATAACACTAATATAGTTTCAGTTCTACAATGTAGAATAACTAGCAAAAATTATCAGTTGTTCACAATAAAAGACACAAAAACTACATTACCTAACGCAGACGATAAAAGAGTTTGAGTGGAGAAAAATATATATGAATTAAAATAAATTATTTTATTAATTTATCTTTTTAATTTATGTTTCTTACTCATTTTATATTTAGTTTAGACTTTTTTATCTGTATTTAATAAATTTATGAGAAAATTAACTTAGAATTTTTTAAAAATTACCTGAACTTTTTCATTGAAAATTTAATTTTATGCCTATTAGCGAAAAAAATATTTAGAAATATAACTTTTAGTGTTTTTTATTGAGAAATAATACATTGGTAATTTACATAGAAAATTTATTTATATACCCTTTAGTGAAAAAAAATACATAGGGTTTTTAATGTAAAATTGTTTTTAAGCTTTCTGACGTGGCTTTTAATAAATTATATTAAAAAAGAGATTAAGAATATATTTTTAACCCCCTTCCATTTAAAAATAATCCTACGTTTTCTCTATATCTATATTCACTCCATCGCGCACTCATTCAAATTTAAAGTTTTCATATAAATATTGTTATTTCATTTTTTTAAAAGGTTTTTCATAAAATGGGGTAGCGTACTTAAAATTGATATCTATCTCAACATTTTTAACTATTAATTTTGGGATCAAATTTCATTACATCACTTTGATGTTATGTGCATTATCTTAAAAGTTACAATATACATATATATAATATACATATATATTTACAGACAAAGTATTTTAATTTTTGAATATTTTGAATTTTAATATTTACTATATAATTTAAATTTCGAAAAGTCTGGAGTGTCTTAATTACAAAGATTGGGATAAGATTTCTTGGTGTAACACACGATAAGTAGTAATTATAAACATCATCAAAACTTGTATAATTATTATGAAAGTGAGTATTTTGACAATAAAAATACCATAATATTTCAATAAAAAATGTTTATAATACAAATTTTTAAATATCCTTTGATTCATAATTTTTTGTAATACTTTCGTTGACAATAATGACATAAATTCAAATTAAGTTTTTTTATTTTCAGACAACTTTTATATTAAAATAGTTGTAGATGGTTTCTGTTCTCTTAAATCGACAGTCCTAAAGAAATATGCACAAAACACACTGTATATCGAAATATCCAAGGAAATTACGTTAACGTATAATAAATACAAATTTATCATAAAACATGTGTGTATTACACACAAAACAAGATACATAATTTCTAATCAATCCATTTTATAGAAAATTAAATTTTATCTATATATTATATGAATAAAATCCTAAGAAAATTACGTTAACTGTATGAAAAATACAAATTTATCGTAAAAACATGTGTGTATTACACACAAAGCGACAAACTAAAATTGTAATTGAGCCATTTTATAGAAAATTAAATTTTATCTATATAATAAATGAATAAAAATCCAAGAAAATTACGTTAACCGCGCGAAAAATACAAATTTATCGTAAAAACTAAACACTAAACACCAAACTAAAATTGTAATTGAGCCATGTTGTAGAGAATTAAATTCTGCCTATACATGGTTACACTTAAATCCCAATCGCACTTAGAGAAAAGAGACAAAGGGGTGAAAAAGAGAGAGAAAAAACAGTAGAGTAGGGTATTGTGTGGAGCCGGGTGAAACCTTTGCATAGATCTCTTCTAGACCTTTCGAATGATGTGAATAAAATATAATTAAATTTTAAAATACCGCAACGTAATATAACTTTTAAAATACCGCAACGTAATCTATTAAAAAATTTTTAAAAATTAAAAGAAAAAAAAATTAAAAAAAAAAAAAAAAAAGAAATACCCCCCGGGGGTAGGGGGTATGACGTCATATGTCTTTGTGACATCATCGATGACGTCATATGTCTTTATTCCCGGCTCCACACAATACCCTATTGTCTTTAATTTGACGAAGGATTGCGCCGGCTGTGATACTTGATGCATCCGTTGTGAGGATGAATGGGAGGTCAATAGTTAAAAATATGGTGAATTGTGGAAAGCGGGTTATTAAATCTTTGATGTGTCATTAGGAATGCATCTTGAACGTTCACTTGATTGAGTTGACGGTAGTCGCCGCATGGACTGAGTGAACCGTTTTTCATAGTGACTACGTGTATTGGTGACATCCATGGAGATGAAGAACGGCGTATAATTCCTGCATTCTCTAGACTAGTGAACTCGGCTTTAACTGCGTCGAGTTTGATGGGTGGAAGGGGTCTGGCTCGGTTGTGCTGAGGTATGCTCGGTAATGTTGGAATATAATGAGCCGATAGAATTGTAAGTGCTATGATAGGAGATTTTGTGATGAGGTTAAGGTATGTAGCTTAGATTGTCTCGATTATGTCGTGCATTGGTTCTGAATTAGGTTAGTGTTGGATATCTGATATGTGTTTATTGCTAAAGTTGAGTTGGGTCGTTGGAGATGTCTGCGTAGGGATTGATGTTCTGTTTGATGATACATTTGTGGATATATGATTGAGATGTCGGATTATAATGAATAGTCGTCGATTTTTGCAGTCTATTATGAAGGATTGTTTGCTGAGGAAATCGGAGATTAGTATTGGATGAATTGTGTCTGCTATGTGGAAATTGTGAGTGAAAGTTGAGGTCAATGTCGGTAGCTTGAATGAAAGTTTTTTTGTTTCCAAACATTGTATCGGTGTGCCGTTGGCTGCTAATACGGTGAATGGATATTTGAGATCTGGAGTTATAGTGGTTGGGAGAATCGAAAATTATGATCCGGAGATGACGAGAAAGTGAATTGATGAGCTGGAATTGAAAGTTGCTTCAACTGTAAAGAGTTGTTGATCGCAAAGGCGCCGCCTGAAAATCAAGGATTTACAGACGGTGAAGTTAGTTTTTTTTGGGGTTGGGAATTGGAGTAGTTTTTTGTCATATTGTAGTTTGTTTGAGTAACGATTCACAAAAGTGCAGTCTGGAAGGCATTTCTGTGCATGTAACACGAAGAGGTAAATGCAGATGGGATAAACTCTTAAGGTTGACGCGGGATTTAGCCAAGAACATCCTATGTGACATGTTCTAGCGTCCGATGAAAACATTTTGTGAAAAAAACAAGTCAGAGGTGGAAAAGAGTTCGACCTGTCAGTTCTTTGGGAGTATGGAATTTGTCGAGGGGGGGGGGTAATTTAACGTGGCGACAGCTTTTGTCATGGAGGATATCTGTTCTTGAAGCGAGAAGTCAGAGACAGATGAGATGGATGTGGGTGTTTTACGAATAGGTTGTCTGGTGATCAGTTTATTAAGCGATTTTTGCCAGGTGGTAAGGATCGTCTGAATCGACTACGAATAGGGAGGTTTGGACATGATGTGGGAGCGCTGTAAAAAAATAGTGGCATAGGATAACAGTGTTTTTTGATAGACCGGTATGAGCGTTTTCTAGTTCTCGTACGAGTTGGGATCTGAAAGAAGTTTTTGAACTCAATATTAATAACGCTACAATTTAAATGCACACTATTTTAATGTATTTGCACACTATAAATGCTAACTATAAATAATAAATGCTAACTATAAATAACTATAAATAATAAATGCTAACTATAAATAATAAATGCTAACTATAAATAATAAATGCTAACTATAAATAATAAATGCAAACTATAATAAATAAATGCTAACTATAATAAATAATTGCTAACTATAAATAAATTATTTTCTAACTATGTTTGTTTTCATAATAAATACTTCTTTGTCGTTATAGCAATGGTGGAATTTAAAAAAAATTCAGAGTTTGACTTTGTTCCAGAATACTGTTCTTCAGGAAATGAAGATGAAGAACACGTTTTAAAACTTGAAACTCGAAGGAAAAAAATTTGCAAAGACTGGAAAAGAGCAAATGCATTTGCAAGTTCAAATGAAGCTGAGGATTTTGTAAAAAACGAAAAAGTGTGGTCTTGTTTTCGGACAAATAAAACTGAAGAGGGGAAAAAGAGGTTTTCCGCTGTAATCGTGTTAAATTTCGTGGGGAACAATATTCAGCCTCAGTTTACTTGTGGTACGAGTCCAGCACTAGTGATGTTGTTCTATACAGATCAGGACATGCACATGATTGTGACAACATCAAAAAAAGAACAACAATGACAGATACCGTCAAAGCTAAAATTGACAAATTGTTTGCTTAAAAATTGAAACCAAAAGCAATGTTAGAACATTTGTCTAACGAAAAATTACCCCTTCCGAGTCGAACACAACTGAATAATCATCTGGCATCCTTGAGAAAGTCCAAATATGGTGCCAACATCATTAGCCTTGGAGAATTAAATCAGTGGTTGCAAATTCATTCAGCTGTTCCAGAAGCAGATAACAAAGCATTTGTTGTTGCATATGAAATTAAATATGAGGACACTGGATATTTCCGGTACTTCATTTCATCCAAAACAATGTTGAAAATGGCTTTAAACGCTGACAACATTCATGCAGATGCTACATACAAACTTGTATGGCAAGGCTTCCCTGTTCTTGTTATTGGTACAACAGATCGCAATCGCCAGTTTCATTGTATTGGTATTGGAGTATGCACCGATGAAAAAACTGAGGACTTCAAATTTTTGTTTACTGCATTGAAGAATGAAGTTCCTAAAATCTTCAATGCTCCCTTCAATCCAAGCACATTAATTTCTGATGCATCAAAAAGCATCCAAAACTCTTTCATAGCAGTGTTTGGCAAAGACGTATTAGTGATTATGTGCTGGGCTCATATGAAAAAAAATGTTCAGAAAAAAGTGGATTCTTGGATTCCAAAAGATGCAAGACAGGAAATTTTGTCTGACATTGATTCTTTGCAACTCAGTCAATCCAGAGAAGTTTTTGAAAAAGCATCAATTTTATTCTTGAAAAAGTGGAAGGCAAACAAGGAGTTTGTCGAATACTTCACAGCTGAATGGCTGAAATCAAATAAAAATTGTTTTGAAGGTGCCAAAAAACTAACACCTAGCACAAACAATGCCCTTGAGGCATACAACCGATTCATGAAAGATGAAGATTCTATGAGAGAGCGAGTCTCACTATCAAGATTTACTGTTGGATTGGTTGATTGGATTGAAAGGTGGTCCAACAATTACGAATCTGGAATTAAAGTCATCAAAACCGAACCAGAAATTGACTTGGAACTTTGGACTAGCTCATACCAGTGGGCAAAGTTGAAGAAAACCATTTCTCCAGAATCAACAGAGAGTGGTGTTGTTTACAAAATTGCTGCAAAAGATTTGACAGAAACCTACGATGGAATTGACAACTGGGAAACGTTTGATGAGTTTAAAATTAATGCATTTCTTTCATGGACTACTATTTTACCAAAAGATCAAAATGACTGCATTAACGGAGACTGTAACTGCCCTTCTTTTTTTAAAAAAATGCTTTGCAAACACATTGTTGGATTAGCTATTCGACTAAAGCTTGGGGCCCCTCCAACCGAAGCGAAAAATGTTCCAATTGGAACCAAAAGAAAGAGAGGTCGCCCTGCAAAAGCAAGAAAAGCATTGCTGTTGCAGTAGAACTAAAAATTTATTATATCTAGTGCAAATAAAATGCAGCCATCATACAAAACATTTTGTTAAACCATTTTTTAAATGTCTATAAATTGTTGTATTTAAGCATTCACAATAAATTGTAATCTCTATGCTTTTTTATTCATTGAAATATATCTGAAATTTTTATTTTATAATGTATAAATATTTTTGAAAATAGTGTGCAAATATTTATTTTTTAGTTTGAAGAACATAGTTAGCAAATATCGATTTATAGTGTGCAAAAATCATTTTTTTAGTTTGCAAAATATAGTTAGCAAATAAGTATTTAATAGTGTGTAAAAATCATTTTTTTAGTTTTCAAAAAATAGTTAGCAAAAATCAATTTTATAGTGTGCAAAAATTATTTTTTAGTTTGCAAAAATAGTTAGCAAATGTTAATTTTTTAGTGTGCAAAATGGGATTATTTAGTTTGCATATAATTAGGAGCCTATTAATAACTATATCAAATAGGTCTGTTACTTAAAGATAAAACAACATGAATAATTAACCTACCATTGAATACTTTATTCACGTCCATTTACAATCCAAGCCGGCTGTGAAAAAGAGCTAACTCCATTAATTTCAAATAGTTTTCTGAAATGAAATGTGAAAGAAGGAGAAAAATTAGACTTATTCGAAACTTTCCAAGTTATATTATGCCACAGATGGAGGATAATAGAAGAATTAACAGATTGGATTTGGTTTTGGTAGAAAAAAGTAACATCTCAAAGAAAACAAAACAAAGATTGAGACTTAGCAAAAGAGATTTAATCAAATGAGAGGTAGAATGGGTTATCGAGAAAGACTAAAAACAGGGAGTTGGCATCTTGGTAAAATTATCGAAACATATGTTGGAGATGATAGATGAGTCAGAATGATACAGTTGGAAACAGCAGAAAAGAGTAATAACAAGACCAATTATAAAAATCTGTCACCTAGAGATGGAAAATGAATTTATTCCAGCAAGAAATGAGAGCGAAAATGAGAAAGTAAAACGATATTACTAAAAACGAGTTCAGAAAACTTAGTAATAATAATAATAATAATAATAAAAATAAATTATTATTATTATTAATATGATTATTAAATATAAAAAGACATTATAAGTTTATTTTCAAGTTTATTTAAAATTTTTTAGGTATTGTTTATAAATATATCTAAATTTTAGAAAAGTGAAAAACATTCTATGTGTTACTTTAATTTAATTTCATAACACCAGTTTCATAGAGAAATTCAAAAAACAATTTAGATAATTACAAAAAGAGTGAAGTACTACATTCATATATTGGTAAGAATTTAAAATACACAGGAGTGAATGATTAAAACAAACTCGTACAAAAACACTTTTAAAGGCGCCTAATGTTTTTCAAATAGTAAAATATCAAAATTTTAAAACAATGAGATTTTATATTTATTTTCCTTGTAAAAGCATCTTTCATTAATAATTTTTCGTTAAAAGAAACTACAGAGAAACAAAAGTGTTTAAATTATTTCAATAAAATAATAATATATTTGATACCAATTCAACCAATAAATTAAATTGTGATTTCCTATTGTAAATGTTATAATAGTAAAACTAGAGCCGAAAATCTTTTAAAATTTTGCTTATCTTAAAAATATTTTGTCATCAGAAATTTTCTGATTAAAAAAACATGTTGCCTTCGATTATACAAATAAACTTGGGAATTTCAGATTGAAAGGAAAAACAAAACAACTTTGTAATTTTTGAAGCTATTTAAATAAAATTATTCACAATGGAATTATATTCATAAATTCTTTTGCATCGTTTTTATTTAAAAAAATGATATAAACTTATAATTTTTTAAATAATAATTTACATATAAAACAATTAAATTTCAATAGCAAAAATTATATTGGGGTAAGATTGTGACCAAAAATGTTTTAATCTGTCATTCATCTTAATAAAAGTAAAACTGCAGTCACAATTAAAAAAAATTATTCGAACAAACAAACTCTATTTGTGATTTTAGAAGCAACTTTAGGACAATAAAAAAGATTTTTAGTAAAATAAAAAAACAGTAGATAAAAAGGAAAGTATTTGTTTTATTGGTTTTATGTAGAAAATCAAGTTTTTAAATTTAAGAGACAACAATTTAAAGAAAAGAAGATTAAATAATAACTATTAAAATATGCTTGAGAAGTTTAGATAAACGTGTAGAAAACAATTGACTAAGTACAAAGGAGTGACTGGTTGAGGGATATTATATATAAAATTTAAAAAGTGACCAATGCATTTTGTTTTAAACATACAATTAAAATAATAAAAGAAACAGGAAATATTACAAATGAGACTTTTTATTGTACTTCTGTTTGTGATTTATAACTACAAACTTTAAGATATTATGTATATGTTATATATATATTTTTATTATTTATATATATATTTCAGAATTATTATGCCACAGCAGTGAAGCAAATGGCGAAACCGAACATTTTCATGGAACTAATAAAAGCCAAAGCATTTAAAAACTAGTCTGTCATAACTTGATTTATTTAAGAAATGTAATTTTCTAACAGAAAATAAATTAAATCTTTAAATAACTGATGTAAAAATCTTATTGGTTGCGAGTTATACACAGCTTCCCATGTCTTTCAAAGGTGCCCCAAATTAATTACAAGATATTTTGTTATTTTCAGGTTTTACTTAAATTTAATTATTAGAATATAATAGAAGAATACAAAATATTTTGCAAACATAATGTAATTCATTTGCACTAAAATTAAAATCTTTGTTGAGGATAAATATTTTCATTTGTATATTTTAATGAAAGCGAAATGAAAAAGATGTAAAATTTAATAAATTAATTTTAGTGTTAAACTTTATGAAATAAATTATGCAATATGGTTATTATTGATTTTATATTGCAATATTTATCAGTCGTAACTTAATAGATTTAATTTTCAGGTGTGTATCAAATCTATCAAGTGTTTGTACTATTATCGAATTATTTCCCGATATTTTTGCAAAATTAGGTATTCATTTATTACAATGAAATAATAATCACCAGCAGATGAAGTATTTAAAATTTTACTGATTATATTAAATATAATAAAAACTGAATAAAATATAAAATCTTATATTAATAAAATAAATATATATTTAAAATTTCTTTTATTCAATACTGGTCTTAAATGAAATCTACACTCTTGTGACGGTTTCTGCTTGTGATTGGCTCTGATGGGTAACTTTTACATTAGGTGTTCTTTGAACTGTTGAAGACAACGGTATAAAAGAAGGATTATTTTGATTTATTGCTGATGTATTTTCCATTTCATAATCATTGACAAGTTGAAACCTATGAATAGGGGTTGGCAGAAAATCTGATTGTGGTATGGTTCTCAAACTGTTTTCGTTTATGTCGTCAATAGATCTCATGGCTAATGAAATACATCTATGTCTAACTGGATGAGTTTTGGGTTCAGAATGTTGATGTCTAGAATATAATGACTGATTGTGTTCATTGAGACAGTGATGAGCCATTTTGTTTTGTTCTTGATAAAGTCGATTTTTTCGATAAATTACCAAAATTATGAATATAATTAGTATGATTAGAGTAACAAGAAGCGCCGCCATTACAGACGTTTGTAATGCAGTGAGACAGACTGCATAGGTACATTTCCCAAACGTAACTTTGTTTTGCTCTAAATATAATAATAATAACCATAATAATAATATTAATAATAATCATAATAATAATAATAGAAAAAACAAAATGACTATTAAGTATTATTAAAAAGAAAAATACTTAAAATGTTATCAGGATTATTTATTGAAATGAACAATATATACTTTTTGTTTCTAAATTATATATATATATATATATATATATATATATATATATATATATATATATATATATATATATATATATATATATATATAAACTGTACAGATATAAATTGCAATTTAAATAATAAATATTTATGCATTTGTGTCAACGTGAGATTATGGTTTTTATTTGTGCGATATTTTAAGGTTCGAACTAAATCTCTTCATGCAATATGAACTAAAATGAAATTAAAACGTGGATTATATACATTATTGGTAAACCTTATAATTCCTAATTCAACATTTATTACGAAGTCATAAATAATTTTATCTTTCGTTTTTTTATAATTTGCTATTTTAATATAAGTTGTTATTCATTAAGGAATAAACAGTTTACTTTAATATATAATTTATACGCAGTTGAGTTTGTTTAGTCTTGGTCAAAGTTTCATATACTTAGGTGATTCAATTATGCAGTTTATATAAAAAACGCCATATTGTGAGTTAAAACAATAATAAACTAATTCATTTATTGAAAATATTTCCAGGACAGCTTTAAGATTATAAAATTCTTCTATTAAAAAGTTAATAATACACGGATATACAGCCTTCTTTTATGGCATGTTACAGAAATATTCTTATAATTTTAAGGAAATCACAGATCTTATTATAAATAATAAAATAACAAAGTAGATATGAGATCCAATCCATCATTGTCTACCAAATGGTGGTAAATAAATATAACAAGGGTCAGAAATATAACTTATAATCATATGAACTATTCGTAAATTAGTTACGTATAGCTTTTACCATATTTATTTCTCTATCTCAAACACAAAAACTAATTAAAGAAAAAATAAATAATTTAATAAAATAAAATATAAAAAATAATTTTAATTTCATGATTAATTTTAAAATCTTTAATTTAATAATAATTTTTAAAAATATTTGTGATTGAATTATTCAAAATGTAATATTAGAAATATAATATTAAAGATGTAAGATATTTTTTTAAATGTATAAACAACACTTTTGCTAATAACAGAACATTTTTATTAGTTTTTAAATGTATTATAGTTACTGTTAATATTGTATAATAATTTTTTATATTTAGTTGTTTCATTGAAGCCAAAGTTTTGTTAAAAAATATAATATATAAAATTTATAACGTTCATTTTGGTAATGCATTAAATATACAAAAAAACTATTTAATCAAAAATACAATAAAATATAATAAGCTTAATAAAACAAAGTCATAAACAGCTGGCTTCAAATTTAGTAAATGTATTGGTATAAATTCGGCATTGTTAGTATTAAAAACTTAAAAAATTATTACAAAATTATAATTAAAAAATTTTTTTTAAATTAATTGAAATTAAAAAGAATTTTCAAAAATTAATAAATAGAACGTGACAGGTTTAAAGCAAATTTCGTGACTGCAGTTCATTTATGTAAATTATCGACCTATGACAGAAAGAAAAGAAGAAATGATTAAATATTTTGAATAAAATTATTCACAATACTTAGATTTATTATATTTTTCCTTTCCAACCTAATAAGGGTTATTGAAATTTTCAAAGAAATAAAAGTAATATTTAATAAGTAGCATAAATTTCAATTTCAAATACAAAATAAATTTAAAGTTAAAAAAAATAAACTAATAACTTAAGAAAATATATTGAGAAATTATGATAAGCCTTTTTTTATTTTATTTATTCACTCATTTATTCAAAACAAATTAATCTAGAGATTATTTTTGACAATATAGTTTCAGTTTACTTCACAATAAATGCTCATTGACAATATTTAATTTTGAACGAAAAACAAAAAATTAAGAATATTTCCATTTATATAATTTCAGTATTTTTAAAGAATTTTAATAAAATAATTATCAACAAAATCGAACTTCATAAATTTATTTTTTGAAAATAAACTATTAATAATTCAATACCATAAATGCCCTTTTGAGTTCCTCAAATAAAGTATAATAAATAAAAATAAATTATAAAACAAACATGAAACACTTTGAAAAAATATATATAATAAGATCAATATGTTGGTTTTTTATAGGGACAGTAATGAAGCTTTTTTGAGGAAATTTAATCGAATTATAGATAAGCAGTTACGTGCTAAAATATGGTTAATTAGAAGCAAAATTCTACTTATAAATGTGAGCAAATATTTCCACACATGAAATTTATTTTAAGTAGGAATGAGAGAAGTTTAACTACCGAAAATGCAGACACCTGTATCTATCTTAAGGTAACTATTAAAGTAACTATAAACCAAATTGAAGTTACAAATTTATCACAATTAAAGCCTTTGATAACAAAGAGAACCTTTTTAAATAAATTTCATAAATTAATGAACTAAAAATTGAAAATTACATTTATTTTTATAATAATCATAATTATAGTATAAAGTGATGATTTCTTGGTAGCAGCATTTATTATTTAAAAAATAAAATGATAATTTAAGCAATTTGCTGCAAATAATGTATTTAATGAAAATATTTCGACTATAGGATAGTCCTTGTCAATCTCCTGGAATTTAGCAATCTTCTTCCCAAACATACATTTCTATCTTTCTCTTATTTCTTTTTTCTTACTTCTCATTGGTTATAAATATAATATAATATAATAATATACTTTTTTGAAAGCAAATGAAAAAAAGATAGGGTTTAAAAATCAAAATTGACACATTTATTAAAATATTTAAATCGTGTATATAAATAGTTATTGGAGGCTTTCTTTCATAAATAGTTTAAAATATTTTCAAATATTTTATTGGAGTAGGCTTCTAGGTAGGGACTAATTATAGAAGCTTTAAACATTTAAAAATTTTAGTTAGTGTCATTTTGAATTTTAAATAAAATATAAAAATTTTTAAAAATTCAGAAAAAGAAAGTATATCATTATATTATATTATATTTATAACCAATGAGAAGTAAGAAAAAAGACATAAAAGAAATATAGAAATGTATGTTTGGGAAGATGATTGCTAAATTCCAGGAGATTGACAAAAATTATCTTATAGTCGAAAATATTTTTATTAAATACATTATTTGCAGCAAAAGGCTTAAATTATCTCTTTATTGTTTTAAATCATAATTATAATTCTGTTTTTTTATATTTAAAGTTTTAAAGCATATTGTAATTATTTTATCTATAGAATTTATCGTATTATTTATTAAAGACTTTTTTTAAATGAAAACACCCACAGATCCAAAACGTCGTAGTAATAATCATATTTTGGTTGATTTTTACCCGCCGCCTAAAGTGTTGCCGACGCCTTATATAAAATATGGCTATTTTCTCATAATAAAAGTGTTTAACATTTCATGATACAGAGATATATGAATATTCTGTCATTCTCTTAGTGTATTTTTATAGACATCATACATTCTTAATTCTTAGCATTATGGTCACAATGCAACTGTTTAATAGGCAATTTGTTGCAAATTTCAGACTGTAATTTTGTTAACAGTTTAGGCATCAGTGAATCTATAGTCATATTGCAATTTCGATGCAGTTAAATGATGTTCTTGGCAATGATTAGTTGTCAGCTTGCCAAAATCTTGAAAAATGTAATTAATAATTTAACTTAAAAGTCATTCATACATTAACAACTTTTTTTTAATATTTTATTTGATGAAAAACAATAATATAAGTTGTATATGTAAAGATATACTTAATATTTATATTAAAGACAAAAAGATTTCAAAGATATCTTAACATGAGCATAATTTTATTAGTTCGGATCATACTTTATGACAATATAATAAATATAGTTTTATAAATATTATGATAAATTATACTTTTGTTGGCCAAATATTTATGATATTTACTGATTAAAGGAACTGTGAAGTGTTGGGTTATTGGGTCGTTGTTGAAACCACAAATAACAATTAACACTGGAAACTTTATTGAATATCACAAATATTTTCACAATGACAAAATTTGCTCAACAAGCTAATTACCGATTATACAGTGTTTATTACATCACTATGGTGAAGAATAGTACGCGTATATAACATTGATTTGACAAATCTCTCACAACTGAGGGTATAACAATTGGTAATTCAGCTGGATGTTTTCTAATTTGACTTGGACTCACTCACCGAACTTTACTCTGTTATTAACTTAATAAGCTCTTTCTGCTTATCCCTTTATTTCTGTTTTCTCTTTAATTTTCTCTGCTTCAATTTTCTTCAAATTCTCCGAATAAATGTCGTCGTATTATTTCTATTATTCTGTCCTTTGTCGCAATATTATGTCTCAAATCGTCTGTCACAACTCTGTCCCACAATATCCCACAATATTCTTACGTAAATGTTTCCTCGCAAATATTCTCCTTTAACGGTTCTGTCGTAAATATTCTTTAACTGTTTCTTCTCTTAACTGTTCTCGTAATTATTCATCTTAATTGTTCTCCTAATTGTTCTTTCTGCTTCTTCTGTGCTTCCTTCTTTTATACCTACTCACTTTTTGGCACTTCAGTTTATCTTTAATTTCCCATTTATGTCTACAACATAATTCCCTGAAATTTTCCCTATAATATTGTTATCTTTGACAGCTGTCAATATATTTTCTAGTCTTTCAATTTTTTGACAGTTGACCTCTTTCAAGAACTTTTCAGCGTTATAAAAATTATGATTTTTAAATTGTTTATTTTACAGTGTTTAAATGTTTAGGATGATATTTTTATCTAAAATATTTCATGTAATGAAATGCATTATAATAAAAGAAAATTTATCCGACTTTGTCAAAGTAATAGATATACAAGATAAACAATGTTTAGTTCAAGATTAGTGAGTTTTAGCCCTGAATCTCAATGAAGTTTTATATTTATCTTATTTATCTGCTTTAGAATAATATGACTAAAACCAGCATTAACGTTACTGGATAATCAAAGAAGGCTGAAAATTGACTAGACTTTCGTTGGTCGTTTTAGAAATCTGTATTATTAGGAAAGCTATAATTTAACTTAATAATAAATAATAGAAAATATTTGAGAAAAGAAAGATGGCTACGTCAAAATCTTTCGTACTACGTGTATATCAAGAAATGGTTGCGGTTGTTTTAAAACTACTTTGAGAATTCATGACAATTAAAACATCAATGAAAATGAGTTCCAAATGTTACAATGATTTTCATTTTGTTATTATATTATAAATAAAAGTATAAAAATTACAATAACCATTTAAGAAATTTGAAATATTTTATTAAAGCGAAGGCTGAAGTTAATAATTAATTCAATTTCTAATATTTCACTGAAAATGTTTTCTAATGGAAATTTTCAATATTATTTCAATTTTGATTTTGAATACATGAAAAAAAGAGAAACGATAAAACTGTGCCGTTGTGTCATTGCGGAAGTTTACTTTACTGATGTGTTAAAAAACACAATGGCTTGTTTATCTTCGAAATTTATGAAATTGATAAATTGAATAAACATGAATGGTTTGAGTCAGAAAAAAATGCCTCAAATAAAAATAATTGATATAAATTATTTTTTTTGCAAGTTAATAATTTTTAATTGTTTTAATCAGCAGTTATTATAAACCAATTGTATTGTTAACAATTAAAATTTCGAAATTGTTTTATTTATTATTTTTCTGTTTAAAACAAGTGAAATTATTTGTGTTATCAATTACAGTAAAAACACAAATATTAAACCGCTAACATTTGCATAAACCTAAATTTATGAAATATTATTTAACTGTATAAAGCGGTAAGTATTTTTTTAAAAAGGTTTGCGTATTATATTTGTCTATGATTGTAGGATGAGTGAAAGATTTAAATACATTTCTACAAACGCAAAAGGATATATTGGTTTTCAATTTAAAACTAAATTTTTATTTGTTAAAGCTTAATATTATAATGTTATTTCGAAATATAAAAATATTTATAAAATATGTTTATCAAGAAAATTATTTTTTATTAAATCTTTAATCAATTCGTTACCCTTTATAGAAAAGTCCTACAATAAGAACAATGTCAACAGTAGGAAAACTAAAACTACAGTTTCGTGGGAACTATAAAGAATCGTTAGAGTGCAGGTAACCATCGGAAGATCAAACAAAATATTTGTGGAGACAAATATGATTTCCTTAAACTGTGTAATAGTCCTATCAGATAGTTTAATATATTATCAGAAACCATTAATAGTATACAAAATTTTAAGTTCTATTATTAGTTATAGGAGAGTCGCGTGGAAACCTTTAATGTATATTAATTATGCTTTTTAATTATGCTTTTTATAATAAATATGTCTCAAAAATGTCTAATTAGGCCTGACAAATTTATACTATAAGCAAATAAAAAATTGTTTTGAAATTTGTTGATTGTTAATATGAATAATATTTAACTATTTTATTAATTAATTAAAGTCTTGTTTAAATAAATACTGTTTTCTTCTAAATTATATTTTACCATAATAAGGTTTTATTAAATTAACAATTTCTTATTCAATAAATTTAAATTAAATATTCATATATCCGACTTACTGTTAAGTTATTTGTAGTTAGATAAATTATTTTTCAATATTTTAGTTAGTATAATATTCATTAAATACAGTGCTTTGTTCTGGAAAAAAAGGTGCCGAAACGTATCTATACTATCCTTTATATGCAATAAAATGACGCTGAAATTAGCTAACAAATAAAATAATTATGCAGGACAAAAAATATACACTTATTAGTTATTAGTGACTTATTACCGATAAATTTTATAATGTCAAAAAAATGTAAAGAAAAATAGTTGTTTATAGCAAATTCCATAATTTTTTCCAATTTTCGTCAGACAAATCATCTCGACTCCTTTCCTTGCTTTTAGTGTCTATAGCAGAATGTCTTCCCCGAAGTAACTATAAATCAACATACTTTGAAGGATTTGATTGTAATTGACTATTTGAAATGTCAGAAATAGAAATATGACAAAAACAATTTTTTAAAATCATTCAGCGAAAAAAAGTGCCGGAACGCCGTTTCGGAGCGTACCGTCAGAAAATACCACTGCTTAAATAAATATAATACATATAAACTCAAATAATATAAGACAGTATTTTTACGATATTTTTTACTTGATTAAGTTACTTACTTATATATCAAATAAAAATACTATTGCAAACAGTTTTACCACTTTCACCAAATTTTTATTTTAATCATTTTGTTATTAATGAATAAACAAAATATCAAATGCGATAAAGTTTATTTATTTTTGTAAAAAAATACCCGAGAAAAATAAGAGTAAATTATGAAGAAAATGTATCTTTAAAATTCTATTTTGTTTTAATATAAATTTTACAAAATAAACATATTTCATATTTCTCACATGAAAGTTTGAAAATAATTCCTTATCTATTATTTGATTAACTAACAACAAATATATACAATAAAATTTTAAATAAAAATTTTTCTTTCTGATAACAAGCATCCTGTTTAGTATTAGATGAAAGGAAGCTCAAATTTATCTCCATTATATCTTTAAACGAGCTAACTTTCGCATAATTAAAACCATTAAAATGATGTTAAAAGAAAATTAAAAATTAATTGCTTCAATGTCAAAATTACTAAAATAAGGTTTATGAATTCATACTTTTAGTGTTTGTAAATCGCCGCTTTTTGAGAATGTTTAATTGGGTTCTTCTACGAACAATTACATAATTTGATTTGTCATCCTTTGGCTGTGAAATTTGCTGGGGACTTTTATTGCAGTCAATCTAAAAGAAGAAGTTTAAATTTCTTAAATATTAATATTTTTGCTTTTAATTTTTATAATCAAAATATTCATTTTTTTAATACAGATATTTCAACGAATATCAACTATGGGTAAATATTGACAATAAACCGGAAATGAGAACTCACTGAAATGAATGTGATTTCCATTTAAGATTATGTAAAAGTCTTTAAAGAATAAATATTCTTCAACAATTCTTATATATATATATATATAAATGTTTTAATTATTGAAAAAAAATAATAATAACATTAATCATAATAATAATAATTTTCTATAATTTTATTCTCATATTTTCGAAGCTTTTTATGAAATATTGACTTTTATATTCAATCAAAAGCTTTAGGTAAAAATTAATATTTCTGTAAATAATTAAACAGTAATTTATTCAGAAAATACCAATAAAATATTTCAAAAATAAATAAACGTCATTTTTCCTCACAGTTATTACACTATAAGATTTCCTTAAATGTTTTTTATGTTTACATAAGTGGATATTTACAGAAACCTTAGTGTTGATTTTATCAGTAAATTGATCTAAATAAAAAATTTCTCAAATTCTCTATTTATTTTATTGACATAAAATTAACAATAATATTTTTTTTGTTGTATTTGGTTGTATTTATCAACATTGTGACAAAGTGGGAATTTATATTTTAAATTTCAAATTTGTTTAATATAAATATTTAAGTTTATCATGAGTTTATTTTTATTTTAGAATGTGTTCTAGTTTAATGTTTCTTAATAAATAAATTAGTTCATAATGTTGATCTTCATATGTCAGCCAACTTAGATTCAAATTTTTTACATATGCAAAAAAAATTATGTTTAATATAACCTTAGCTTTAAGATTAACTTGTCCATACTAAAAATTGAATAATAATATTTTTTATTCTATTCATATGGCTTTGTCCAACCATAGAGCCTGGATAATAATTTAATTTATATTTGTTTATATGAACCTCAATTTTAGCAACCAAATTCATTTTTTATATAAAATATTTGCAAATTCTAAACATACATCTACATTATGAAACAACTGTTTGATTTTCAAGGTTAAGCATAGTTATGATATTACCATAAAGGTCAAAGATCAATTTATTGTATATATATATATATATATATATATATATATATATATATATATATATATATATATATATATATATATATATATATATATATATATATATATATATATATATATATATATATATATATATATATATATATATATATATATATATATATATAGTTTTCTATCCTACCAACTCAACTGTAATTTGAACCCTACTTTAGACTCATTTATTGTGCTTTATTTATTTGTTCCACTATTTTTAAATAAAATTTCCTATGTAACATTTTTGTAATTTTATAGAAAATGCATCAAACCTCAATATGTATGTGGATTTATAGGAAATTTTTACTTCTATTAAAAATTAATAAAGTCATATTTTAATCATACATTTTAGAAAGGATTTAATATCGAATTTATGGAAGTTTCAATAATTAGATTCATTTTAGAGATATTGTCATTGGTCATTGCCAAGGTATAATTTACATATCAAAGACATTTTTTCAAATCGTTCTCTTTTCTTGAATTACATTTACTGATGACAATATCACAAGACAAAAAGACCTATTGTATTTAGTGAGTGATATTCAAATAAAGACTTATAAATGGTCATATAAATATTGGGTTGAGTAAAAAGTAATTTTGTATTTTTGAGTAAAAAAATAATATAAAATTTAATGAAAAAGTAATTTTATTAAATTATATATTCATTATTTTGTTTTGTTTTTTTAGCTTTCTGTCATTTTGCAGCTAAATTTAAAATTCCATTCTTCAAGAAGGTTTTTGGTTTCTGGATAAATAATTGTTCATTTTACATTCTCCCAAAGATGTGATTTAAATAATTTATCATAGTACCTTCACCATCACATATTTTCTTTTTCGTGCATTTTTACCTTTGCACTAGTAATAAAATATCAAACATAAGAAATACAGTTTATAGTTTCCATTTTCAAACCCACACAAAATAATAATTATTTCATTTTATCAAACAAATGTTTTCTTAATACACACTCAAAAACTTTATCTTTCAATAACATACGAAATTTTTACAATTCAACTGACATTTATATGTAAATCTCGCTCTTTTTTGCCATATATGGCCAAAAAACGAAATTACATTTTACTCAATCCAATACATTAATATCCTTTCTGTTAACGAGTTATGGTAAAATATTCTTCATTGAAACCATGCTTTATCAATAACATCTTTTTCCAAAGATGGAAATGGTACAAAGCATTGACAATACTTATCTCATTAAGCTGATTATGTCCAATACAAATATAATTGATCTT